>JAPXFY010003278.1:0-22456 GCA_030674185.1 Monoplex corrugatus
AAGAAAAGCGTATTTCAATCACCAAAATGTTACGGAACTTGTGAATATTTTAAAAGGAGAAGAAAACATTAAAACACACAAAATAATTATACTTATCGATTGAATTTGACTTCATTGTGTTAGGACATAGTGTAAAAGTGGTTATAAAGCATGAAAATGCAGAAAACTCAAAATCGACTTATTGTCCCAGTTCAGAGTTTTCAGCCCACAGCTGTAGATCTCACCTGACGTATTGTACAGTTAGTCAGAGCGGGTCACATTTAAGAACTCTCTTCCTGATGGTAATTGATAGGCATTATAGGTTTATATATAAGTGTATGTAAGTACGTGTATGTGTGTGCATGTGTGTGTATTTGTGTGTGTTAGTGTGTGTGCGTATATGTGTGTGTGTGTTGGTCTTTGATTTAATGTCTATTCACTCAAATGATTTTAGAAAAAAAAAGTGGGCGGGAGATAGAGGAGCAATGAAGAGGATATTTGAAAAAAGTCAATTTTGATCTTTAGAAAAGATGATTCAGAAAACAACTGTTTCGAGGGGGGAGGTGTGGTACAACTAACAAATAACGTTACCATAATTAACGATTTAAACAAACAAACAAACTAACAAAACAAAAATTTATAAATGTATGGAATAAATGAATAGAAATGAAACAATAAATTGACTAACCATAACAGTGAACAAGTAAAATAACATTTTAAAGATAATTCGCTATAGGACTTTTCGACAGGCAAACAAAAAATTCATATATTAATGATGAAGAGTCAAATATGTCAGAAACTGTCTTCGTAGATAGTATAGGAAGATGTCGTTTTACTCTGACGCAAGAAAGGATGTGGCTATGTGTTATCTTTTTTTCCACACAGACACGCTATATTTCTGGTGTATTTTTTTTTGATGCATCAAGTTTCCATCTATACATAAGGGATTGGATATTTCTGCTGGCAGGAAACTGCTTAGGGATATTGCTAACTTAAAAGTTCATGCGACATTTATCATACTTTTTCTGTTTTTCTTGGAACTGCTTCCAGACGTAGGTGCCATCTAAGGTGTAATACCCGTGCAACGAGAGAGAAAGCTGTATATTATTTGAGTCTGGTGAGCTTTTTGCCCCCCATTTGGCAGCCCTGTCAACTTTATCATTATAACAAAAAGAACTATGACAGGGTATCCAGCAGAAATTAATATCAGTGCCTCTTAAGGATAAACTATGAATCAAGTGACTAATTTCAGACCTTGTTTGTAATTTTGATGATTCAAGAGCCTGAAGTCTGATTTTGAATCAACGCAAAAAAGCAAATGAAAAATGGTCCTAGGAAGACTTATCATAAAGTTTAAAGCCATTAATATTGCAAAGAGTTCAGCTGTAAAGACAGATTTTTCAAATCCTATATAGAAAGATTTCTTAATTTTGAGTGCAGGTATTAAAAACGCAGAGCGTGCTTTTCTTTCAATTATTGATCTTTTAGTGTACATTTTCGAGTGATTGGAATAAAAGTTTTCTATATGATATTTAACCTGACTTGCCAGTAAATTCATATTGTTTTCTTTTTTTAAATTAGTGTGGTGTATGTCTAATCGTGCTGTTTGGAGTTCCCAACTGGGTACTGGTAAAAAGGAAGGTCTTATAGATACACGATCTACTTCTAGATCAATTCCTGCCTTTCATTACATCAGATGTGTATGTTGCAAGTGTGACTAAAGAAGATATTGATTGAGCTCTATTTGGAAAGTGGGTATCTGATCTTAATTTAGTTTCTGTTTCTGAAGCCAGTTCTCAACCCAGCAGTTGCGCTGAAGAAGTCGGCTGGATCGACGATGAAAGCTACGCAGTAAGTAGCCTTTTTTGTAACTGAGAGCCAGGTTCAACCAGGTAACCATTATGTTTCTGAGATGTTTTCTACGGTGGTGTTTCTCAACAAAAACTTAGTAGAAACGACTTTCCTTTGTTCATCAAGTGGCAGCAATTTGATTTCATTATATGTGCGAAGACAGGAAGCATGCGTTGGAAGACCCAGCGCAAGTTTGAAACCTTTACAATCTATGCTCCGCCGTTTTTTCGTTTAGTAAGTGTTTCGGTGCACTGAAGAAGATTTCTTAGGCATAGGTTATTTTAGATCAAATAAGCTATTTACAAAGATGAACAAGTGTTGATGAATCTTGACCCCATGTCTGTTTGCGAACTATTTTCAAGAAATTTAAACTTTTTTGAGTTTTGTTAATAGGTAATCGTATTCAGTATGCTGATTCAAAGATAACTTTGCTGTAAGGGAAACTCCTAAGAATTTAATCGACTAGTTATACTGAAGAAGAGTATCTCCCAGTTTGAAAGTGGGAATATTTGCTAGGTTAGCTCCACTATTATTAAACAAAACTATTTTTGTTTTTTTCCAGGAGAGATGCAGTCCATTTTCTACCATACATCGTGTTATTTTATCAAGCTCTAATTGATAACATTTACCCCTATGATCAATACAGCGCAAAGGAGTTTTCCTTTTCATATTTATCTGCATCCACATGCATAAATCGTCAGCATATTGAGCTAAATCTACATGCTTAGATATTTTGTTGGGTAAGTCATGCATCAATATCACGAAAAGAAGGGGAGCTATAACAGATCCCTGAGGGATACCCATTTGAAGAATTCGTTTTGTGGAATATACATTTTCAATCCTCCTTCGAATTACTCCGTTTTCTGAGAAACATTTAACTAGTCGAAAATATGACCTGTCAACCCAATACTTTTAAACTGAAATAACAATCGGAAGTGCCACACTTGGTCGTATGCTTTAGTTATATAAAAAAAATGTAGCTAAAACACATTGACGTCTTGCACATTGTTGTTTTATGTTAGTAGTTAACTTTGTTAGGATTTCAACTGGTGATTTGCCTTTTCGAAATCTTGCCTGATTCACTGGTACTATTTTATTCTTTTGCATCAAAATCTTTAAAATTATTTTCTCCATTAACTCACACGCGTGCGATGTTATTGCTATTGGCCTGTAGTTTTTCAAATCGGTATTACATTTACCTGGTTTTAATACAGGAACCACTATTGTTTGCTTCCAATAGTTAGGCATTTTCCCACTGTTCCAGCATTTTATGAATATGTTATGTAGCAACATTACAAAATTTTCTGGTAAATTTTCAGCATCTCATTTGGAATTATACCTAGTCCTGTTTATGTCTTTTTACTTGGAATTGACTGAATGGCATCTTTTAATTCTTGGAGTATTATTGATGCATATATGCAATGAGTATTGTCAGAGGCAGGATCCTTATATACATCTTTCTTTTCTTCTCGTTCCCTATAGTCTGTACTAGAGACAGGAAGTCCTTCTACACGATAGGTCTCAGCAAACGCGTCTGCAAAAGCTTCTGCTTTTTCCAATGAACTAGTAAAAGGGTTGTTTTCTAGCTGTACTGGAATTGATGGCAACTTGATTCGTGTTTCATTAATTCTAGTTTTTCCCCAAATCTTTTGCATGTCTTTGCAGTCATTTACTTCACATTTACAAAAAGATGTCCAGTATTGTTCTTTGGCTTGTTCTATGATTCTGTTACTTTTTATGTTGACACATTTCATCGCTGTATGATTTTCAAATAGATTTTGTATTTTTCTTTCTTTTCGTCCACTGCCTTTTGGCAATCCTTATTCCACCGGACATTTCCATGATGTTTTCCTATTTTCGACAGTGTAACTTTTGGAATTGAAATGTTAGCAGCCCTTAACAGTGAATTCCAGAAAACTGCGTACATTTTGTTTATGTTCATTGTTTCAGATAGATCTGTTCTTGTCTTTTCAAGGATCGCTTTAAAACTGGCCCAGTCTGCGTCTTTATAATTAAACTTGGGTAAACTATCTTGTGGTATGGTGCCTACTTCAGCAGTATGGTTTAGGGTAAGAAGTATGGGAGTGTGATCTGATCTGTTTGCCATGTGACATTTGGTGCTAGTAATGGTGAGATTAAAGTGAAGTCGATAGCTGTGGGTTGTTGAATGGTACATCAGGGATCTGGGTAACATGTCCGTTGATAAGTAAATATAAATTGGAATCTACAATATTATTGATCAACCTGTTGTTTGTTATGTTTGTACAATGCTTTTCCCAAAATGGAGCATGTGCATTAAAATCATCACACTGTGTATGTATGTGTGTGCGAGTGTGTGTGTGTGTGTGTGTGTTTGTATGTGTATGTGTGTACATGTATGTGTGTGTGTTCAGGTGTGTGTGTGTGTGTACATGTATGTGTGTGTATGTGCGCATATGTGTGTAAGTGTGTGTATGTGTCTATGTATTTTATGTGTGTGTGTGTGTGTGTGTGTGTGTGTGTGTGTAAGTGTGTGTGTGTGCATACGTTTATGTGTAAGTGTGTGTAAGTTTGTGTGTGTATGCGTGTGTGTGTGTGTGTGTGTGTGTGTGTGTCTGCATGTGTGTGTGTGTGTGTGTGTGTGTGTGTGTGTGTGTGTGTGTAAATGTCTGTATGTGTGTGTATGTGAGTATGTGTGTGAATGTGTGTGTATGTGTGTATGTATTAAGTGTGTGTATATATGTGTGTAAGTGTGTGTTTGTGAGTGTGTGTGTGCGTGTGTGTGTATATGAATGTATGTATGTGTGTGTTTGTGTGTGAGTGTGTGTGTGTGTATATGTGCGTGTGTGTGTAAGTGTATGTGTGTGTATGTATGTATGTGTGTGTGTTAAAGCGCGTGTGTGTGTGTGTGTGTATGTGTGTGTATGTGTATTTTGGTGTGTGTGTATGTGCGTGTGTGTAAGTGTATGTGTTCGTGTGTCTGTTCGTGTGTGTGTGTGTGTAAGTGTGTGTGTGTATGTGCGTTTATGTGTGTGTGTGTGAGATGTGTGTATGTGTGTGTACGTGTGTGTAAGTGTGTGTGTGTATGTGTAAGTGTATGTAAGTGTATGTGTGCATGTGTGTATATGTGTATGTGTACGTAATGTGTGTATATGTATGTGTGTGTGTGTATGTGTATGTATGTGTGTATGTGTGTGTAAGTGTGTGTAAGTATGTGTACATGTATGTGTGTATATGTGTGTGTTTGTGTGTGTATGTGTGTGTGTGTATGTGTGTGCGTGTGTGTATGTGTGTGTGTGTGTGTGTGTGTAAGTGGGTGTGTGTGTTTGTGTGTGTACCTCAATATTCCATTAATGTAAGTGGTCCTATCCAAGTCTTAATCCTCTTTAAAGTTAATGGTGTTTATACGAACGAGCGATAATTCAGATTGTCAATTTTTTTTGCAATAGGAAGAAATGTTTTCAAATCTTCTGCAGGCATGCATGTTGTCATCATACGTTGGTGCCGTGTTCTAAACTGCAAAGTTAGAACATCGCTGAACTCAAAGCAATGCAAGTTGAAACAAAGTTTTCCTTCCCTATTCAGAGAGCTGGAACCGTCCCCAGAGTATCTACCCACCAGCTGTGGTGCGCATGGATGGCTTGGGTCTGTCCACAGCAGAAGAACTCAAGAATGGACAAGAGGTCTGTCCAGAGACACACTTCCAGTGTGTACAAGGTTTCTGTATCCCCACCTACCTCTTGAACAACGGGATTATCGACTGTCCTTTTGGAGAGGATGAAAACATCGCTGATCTAAGATGCCCTGGTTTCTTTCGCTGTTGGATGACCGGTAATTGTTTTCATCCTGTCTACTACTGTGATGGGGTCAACCACTGCCCTTTTAATGAAGATGAACGTTACTGCGGACAGGAACATTGTCCAGAACAGTGCGTATGTGAAGGTCAAGCATTCCGCTGCACGTCAGGGTTTGACTACCAGGCACATTTCCAGCTACGTTATCTCGACCTGTCTGGATCAACCAACCCTGATTTGCAGGGCAGTGAACTCCTGACATACCTTCAGTACTTGAACTTGTCATCCTGTGATATGATGGAAGTGGAGCTCAGCTCTTTAAACCAGCTCCGTATTTTGGATGTCAGTCATAACTCTATCCACAGTTTTGACTTTCTGAAACTGAGTCATCTGTCCGAGTTGTTACACCTCAATCTGTCCTTTAACCCCTTGTCCAAACTGATGGATCCTGATTTTTCCAACTTTGTGCACAGAACTGCTTTTGTGACATTAGAGAGTCTGGTGATGATGGACATGGGACTGGACACGATCATGACTAAGGGACTAACAGGGTCAACACAGATATCTGTTTTAGATATCCGTCACAACCCAGTGGACACAGTGCAGACTAAAGTGTTTGGCACTTCTGTACGGGTGTTGTACACTGACAGTCTCAAGTTATGCTGCCATCATTTCCACATGACACAGCTGGCCGAATGCCATGCCCCTGTGGACGAACTGTCGTCATGTAGTGACCTTCTCAAATCTGACTTTCTGCGTGTGTTACTCTGGATCTTGTCTACCATGGCTCTGGTAGGCAATGTAGGAGTGTGGATCTACAGGACCTTCATAGAACAGCAGGGCACCTCTCTAGCTTACAAGGTCATGATCATCAACCTCAGTGCTTCTGATTTCCTCATGGGAGTTTACATGGCCATCATTGGAGTGGCAGACATGACTTTCCGGGGTATCTATGTCTTGAAGGAAGAACAATGGAGACACACTGAGATGTGTAAAATTGCAGGATTTTTGGCCATAGTGTCCAGTGAAATGTCAGCTTTCGTCATCTGTCTCATCACCATAGACCGCTTTCTCCTGTTACGATTCCCTTTCAGCTTACGACTCCGTTTTTCAAAATTATCAGCATCCGTGGCCTGTTGCATTACTTGGGGGGCTGCTGTTGTGCTGGCCACCTTGCCTGTCTTTGTGTCTCACTGGCAATTCTACAGTCAGAACAGTATCTGTGTACCTCTGTCTGTCACACGACGTCAGTTTCCAGGTCAGCAGTATGCCTTTAGTGTCTTTATCATTCTCAACTTTATGATTTCCTCCATCATTGGAATCGGTCAGGTGATGATCTATCATACCATTCGCCAGTCATCTAAAAGTCTGCAAAAAGACAGGCGCAATCAAGACATCACTATCGCACGACGTTTGCTCCTGATTGTAATCACTGATTTTTGTTGCTGGTTTCCTATTGGCCTGATGGGACTACTGGCTGCCCAAGGCACACACATCTCTGACCTTGTCAACGTGTGGGCTGGTGTCTTTGTCCTGCCTCTTAACTCGGCACTCAACCCCTTTCTGTACACGTTGAACACTTTGTTGGAAAGACGAGCCAGACACGTGGAACGAAAACGGATCGAAAAGGTGATGACCAATCTAAATCAGCAGATGCGTACGTGGTCCAGTGAGAAGATGCTGGAACATGTACGTAAGTGTTTAAATGTGGGTTTACTGGCAAAAGAGGATGTTCTTCAGCTAGCTGCTCATTGCCCAGACTCTAGTTTGCTGGGAAAGAAAACATGATAAAGATGATGTACAGACAATCAACATGTTAAATAAGACATGATAAAGATGATGTATAATCAGAACAGTAAAACGACATGATAAAGATGACGCGCAGACAATCAGAACAGTAAATAAGACATGATGAAAATAAAGATGCACAGGCAATCAGAACAGCAAATAAGATATAATAAAGATGATGTATAATCAGAACAGCAAAACGACATGATAAAGATAATGCACAGACAATCAGAACAGTAAATAAAATATGATGAAGATAAAGATGTACATACAATCAGAACAGTAAACAAGACATGATGAAGATAAAGATGTACAGACAATCAGAACAATAAACAAGACATGATAAAGATGACGTACATACAATCAGAACAGTGAACAAGACATGATAAAGATGATGTACAGACAATCAGAACAGTGAACAAGACATGATAAAGATGACGTACAGACAATAAGAACAGTAAACAGACATGATAAAGATGTAAGACAATCAGAACAGTAAACAAGACATGATAAAGATGAGACTACAATTAGAACAGTAAACAAGGACATGATAAAGATGAATGTAAGACAATCAGAACAGTAAACAAGACATGATAAAGAGATGACGTACAATCAGAACAGTAAACAAGACATGATAAAGATGATGTACAATCAGAACAGTAAACAAGACATGATAAAGATGATGTACAGAATCAGAACAGTAAACAAGACATGATAAAGATGATGTACAACAATCAGAACAGTAACAAGACATGATAAAGATGACTGTACAGACAATCAGAACAGTAAACAAGACATGATAAAGATGACGTACATACAATCAGAACAGTAAACAAGACATGATAAGATGATGTACAATCAGAACAGTAAACAAGACATGATAAAGATGATGTACAATCAGAACAGTAAACAAGACATGATAAGATGAGTACAGACAATCAGAACAGTAACAAGACATGATAAAGGACGTACAACAAATCAGAACAGTAAACAAGACATGATAAAGATGAGTACAGACAATCAGAACAGTAAACAAGACATGATAAAGATGACGTACAGACAATCAGAACAGTAAACAAGACATGATAAAATGATGTACAGACAATCAGAACAGTAAACAAGACATGATAAAGATGATGTACAGACAATCAGAACAGTAAACAAGACATGATAAAGATGACATACAATCAGACATAAAATACATGATAAAGATGATGTACAATCAGAACAGTAAACAAGACATGATAAAGATGCTACAACAATATAATAATGAAAAGACATGATAAAGATGACGTACAATCTGAACAGAGTAAACAATACACGGTAAGACGTGACAAGACAATAAAATATAAATGAAAAGACATGATAAAGATGAGTACACAATCAGAACAGTAAACAAGACATGATAAAGTGATGCACAGACAATAATAATGACAAGACATGATAAAGATGATGTACAGACAATCAGGCCAGTGGACAAGACATGAAAATATGATGTACAGACAATCAGAGCAGTATATAAGACATGATAATGATGATTTGCAGACAATCAGAACAGTCAAGAAGGACGACAGAATAAAGATGATTAAAGACGTGTTAAACAGTGAACAAACATGATAAAGATGATGTACAGACGGTCTAAAACTGAACAAAATATGATAAAGATCATGTACAGACAATCAGGCAGTGGACAGGTAAAAAGTCCTCCAGCTGCTACACGAGAACTTGATGTAAGCCAGAGCATATAACGTGAGAAAAGAGACACCCAACGATTTTTGTGACATGAATTCTACGTCTGTCTGTTACATATCTAAAGGAATTCAATACTAAATTACATGAATGATGTCGATCAAAAATAGAAATTAAAACATCTTTGAGTTTCTTGTGCTTCTGTGCTCATCTTTGTCTTCTGTTTTTGTCTCTGTCTGTCTGTCTGTCTTCTCTCTCCTCGTCTGTCTCTCTTCTCTTCCTCCTCTCTCTCTCATCTCTCTCTCTCTCTCTCTCTCTCTCTTCTCTACTTTCTTCTCCAGACTCTCTCTCTCTTCTGTCTGTCTTCCTCTCTCTCTCTCTGTGCTGCTGTGTCTTGTCAGTCCATCTCAGACTATCTCCTCTCATCCATATCTGTCTGTCTTTGTCTCTCTCCAGATCTCTCTCTTCTCTCTCTCTCTCTCTCTCTCTCTCTCTCTCTCTCTTCTGTCATGTGCGTGTGTACGAAACTTGGTCAAGGGTCACATGTAAGAGACTGAATGTACCCTAAGTCTGTATTCTTTTGTGGTGTGTGTGTGTGTGTGTGGTGTGTGTGTGGGTGTGTGTGTGTGTGGGAGAGAGAGAGAGAGGAGGAGAGAGAGAGATGTGTGTGTGCGGGTGTGTGACAATTTAGGTCAAAGGTCACACATCTAGCAGGTTGGATATACCCCTCAAACTCAGCAATATGTGTGTGTTTGTATGTGTGTGTACGTATAAGTGTGTTTGTGTGTGCGTGTTTGTGTGCATGCATGCATGTATGTTTATGTGCGTGTGAGTGTATGTGTGCGTGTGTATATGTGTGTGTGATGTGTGTTGGTGTGTGTGTGATTGTACGTGTTTGTGTTCGGCGTGTGTTGTGTGGTGTGTGTTTGTGTTGGTGTGTGTGTGTGTGTGTGTGTGTGTGTGTGTGTGTGTGTTGCGTGTGTGTATAGTCTGTGCATATATATTTATATATATATTATATATATATTTATATTATATTATATATGTATGTATGTATGTATGTATGTCATGTATGTATGTATGTAGAAGGACAGGGTGAGCAACTCCTGCTGGTTTCCTGAGAGTCGTTAAACGCGGTTATCTCTCTTCCACATAGTCGCTATCTGGGCTTTGGCGAAATGAACAATCATTTTCTTGTAGAACAGTTCTTTGCAGTTTTTGTTTCAGCTTGTTCGAAACAACGCTTCAGAGATCTGGTTGTGGATTTATATATTTACTTCTCTATCTAGTCATCAAATTCATCGTCCATTTCTTTATTCGTCTTTGATTTTTATTGATTTATTTAATTATGTACTTATTATTCATTCATATGTCAATTAACCCTTTACTTATTCACTCATATGTCAATTAACCCTTTTGACTCCTGCACCCTGTCCACTAGCATCCTGCATTGTCAACTATGCTAGCAAAACAAAAACCTAACCCTTTGATTCCCTCACCCTATCCACCAGCTTTCTTCAACTAAGCTGATGGATAGGGTGAGACAATCAAAGGGTTATGTTTTTGCTGTTGGTAAGGGTGAATAGATCATTCATTTTTTTTTGTACTTTTTTATTTGTTGACCATTTTTATTCCCACTACTCTAGGAAAACAGGATTGATCTGGAAATTTCAAACATGTGGTGACCTTGTGTCGGAAAGGTCAGGTGCTGTGTTGTGTGGGAGGTTCCAAATACCAGCAGACATTTCCCAGGACAGCAAGGCTCTCCACAAACATGTCTGAACTCTGGGGATTAGAATTTGTTGCAGTTCTCTGCAAAACATATCTGAACTCTGGAGTATAGAGTTTGTTGCGGTTCTCCAGAAAACTGTATGAAGCCTGGAGGTTAGAGTTTGTTGTAGCTCTCCAAAACATGTCTGACTCTGGAGAATAGTTTGTTGCAGTTCTCCACAAAAACCTGAACCTGGAAGTTAAGTTTGTTGCAGCTCTCCAAAACATGTCTGACCTCTGGAGAATAGAGTTTGTTGTAGCTCTCCACAAACAAGTCTGAACTATGGAAGTTAGAGTCTGTTGCAGCTCTCCACACACATGTCTGGAGTTTAGAGTTTGTTGTAGCTCTACCAAACATGTCTGATCTTTAGGCCTACTTGTTACATGAAGATGTGTAGATGAGTTGATTTCTTCTCCTATGTGTTGGTGCAAATGCGTATCAATTAACATCAGGAAAGAGTTCTTGAATGTTATATAGAGCTGATAATGTTATACAGTTGTGAAACGTAGACAGCCAACACGCAATGCCAGAACAAGATTGAGGCAGCCAAAATGTGGTTGCTGAGAAGAATTTGAGAGTTCCATGGACAGCAAAGAAAACAAAGGAGACAGTCTTGATGGAAGAGACACAAGAAGATCATTGATAAGGAAGACTAGGAATCCGTCCACTTTAGGGACGCTTCCATGAAGGTAATGCTCACATGTCTTGACTTATCTGTATCTTTCAGGCCTGGACGATGGCAGGGTATATATTATGAAAGTAAGCGTGGACTATTATAATCCTTGTCAACCAATCTCAATACGACATACTCTTTATACCACTGTCCTTTTCCATTTCCTACATAATCCTTATACCTTTATCACTATCATTTCCATTTTCTACATAATCTTTATACCTTTATCACTACCATTTCCATTTCCTATATATCTTTATACCTTTATCACTACCATTTCATTTCCTACATATCTTATACCTTTATCACTACATTTCCATTTCCTATATAATCTTTATACCTTTACCACTAACCTTTCCATTTCCTACAAATCTTCATACCTTTATCACTACCATTTCCATTTTCTACATCATCTTTATACCTTTATCACTATCCATTTCCATTTTCTACATCATCTTATACCTTTATCACTATCATTTCCATTTCCTACATAATCTTATACCTTTATCACTATCATTTCCATTTCCTACATAATCTTTCATACCTTTATCACTATCCTTTCCATTTCCTACATAATCTTTATACCTTTATCACTACCATTTCCATTTCCTACATAATCTTATACCTTTATCACTACCATTTCCATTTCTATATAATCTTTATACCTTTATCACTATCCATTTCCATTTCCTACATAATTTCATACCTTTATCACTATCCATTTCCATTTTCTACATCATCTTTATACCTTTATCACTACCCATTTCCATTTCCTATATAATCTTCATACCTTTATCACTACCATTTCCATTTCCTACATAATCTTTATACCTTTATCTACTATCTTTCCATTTCCTACATAATCTTTATACCTTTATCACTACCATTTCCATTTCCTACATAATCTTTATACCTTTATCACTACCATTTTCATTCCTACATAATCTTCATACCTTTATCACTATCCATTTCCATTTCCTACATAATCTTATACCTTTATCACTACCATTTCCATTTTCTAAGCAAAAATCATTTAACTCTCTCGCTACGAGCGTCGGGATTTTCAGATCATGTCTCAAAACCCTTGTCTACGAGCGGGGGAAAATCTGATTTGAGTTTGAATCCAGGGCTTTCAGTATTTCCGTTAACCAAACTAACAGCCAGAAATAGATTGTACGGTCATTTTTAGCCTGGTTTCAGGCCATGACGTCACTGTACTACGCAGTTGGTGTGTAAACGGTGCAAAGTTCACGACCCACTATCTCCAGCGAAGCAGACAAAAAAAAAGAAAGACAGAAGAAAAAAAAAGAGAAGAAAGAAAGAGAAACAAGCAAAGAAAAACAAAAAGAAAACAGTGCTGTTTATTTCTACAGAAGAATGTTGAGGTTCAGCTGGATGTCAAAAGAAGGACAAAATAGCAGAAAGACAATTATTTGGCTTTATTATGAAGAAGAAAAATTATCAACGAATGTTTACCACAAAAATGATTGTTCTTTTCGCCAAAGCTCGATAGGCTATGTGGAAGAGAGATAGCCGCGTTTAATAATGTTTCCAGGAAACCAGCAGGTGTTGTTCACCCTGTTCTTCTAATCTTTATCAGTTCTTCACATAGCGGGTGATGAGACAGCAGCACGTCCCTCCACATGTCTTTGAGGGCAGCAACAAGACAGGTAAAGCCCGTCGCCGCAATGCAGCGCCACCCTATTTTTTCTGTGCGGGTGTATTTCTGTTTATCTATTAAAGTGGATTTTGCTCAGACATTTTTTTGCCGGGACAACTCCTTCCTTGCCATGGGATCTTTAACGTCATTCATAGCGTTCAGCAGGCCGGACCTCGATTTATCATGTCATACACCATCAACTGATTAACACAATGGCAAAGATGGGCTTCCCCCAAACACTTGGTGTCACTTATAGCAGCATTATACCAAGACCAAAAAGTGACCATCAGATGGAATGGTGCACATTGCGAATGTTTTGTATTAAAAAAGGAGTCAAGTAGGGCTGCATCCTTTCGCCTCATCTTTTTAATTATAACATTGCAGGTCATTAGAGAGGCAGATTTAGAAGAGATGGGAATAAAGATCGGCAGAAGAAACATCACCAACCTGAGATATGCAGAACATTACTGGATTAACACAGATAATATCACAAGCATGAAGAGAATTCTCTACCAAGTAGATGCAGCAGGCTGCAGTGCAGGGTTGAAACTGAATACTAAACAATTAATAGAAATTCATGCACATAAAGAGAAAAGAAGGCCAGAACATCCAAACATCAAATGAATAAAACAGACTTAGAAAATGTCCAACATGTCAAGTATCTAGGATCTGTAAACGATGTTTACGGCTCCTGCATCAAAGAAGTGAAAACAAGAATTGGGATGGCAAAAACAAACAAACAAAAAAGATCCAGTTTAACAACGTATGGAAAGACAGAGGGCTTCCCAAAGATTTTAAACTAAGAATGCTGACAAGTTTTATCTATTTATAATATATGGTTGCAAAGCCTGGACACTAACAAAAAGTCAAAGAAAATGAAAATCAATGTAGTTCTATATACGACTTCTCAGAGTGAAATGAACAGACAGAAGTACAAACGATAGCATATTAAAAGAACTGAATGTTAAGTGCCAACTGCTAACAGATATCAACAAAAGAAAGATGAAATATACGATCAGAAATACCAAAACAGATTTGATATCAACGGTCCTGCAGGGGAACGTTGAGGCAAAGAGAAGAAAGGAACGACCGCACACCTCCTATTTCAACAACATCGCTAATGTCTGTGGTCTGGAGATCCAGGAGATCGCCCACAGATGTTTCAATCGTGTTACCTGGAGAAGACGTGTGACATCGAGCAGTGGCTCCTATCACAGATCCCGACGAGGGAGAGAGGTGAGGTGAGGACATTAAATGATGCATATGAGATGAAATGTGAGATAGGTATTCTAACGAATCAGATTCCATTTCGTGTCTGATCGTATCTCCATTTTTGCCCTGTAAGCCCAACTGATTTCAACGTAACGTTTGTGACACTGTATTGTAAAATAAAAAGTGTATACCTACTTTGGCTCATCCTCTGTATATGTTTTGAGATACTTTGGGAAAAAACAGACAAGTACAACTTTTTGAAGACACTGAAAGGGAGTTCCATGTTGCTGGGTTGAAAACAGAAAATTTCTTTCTGCAGTTCCGAGGTATGGTTAGCAATGAAGCTCCTTGAGACCTCAGAGCTGTGGAAGTATGGCAGGAGGAGGTCTGATATACATGTTGGTATGGTATATGAACTTAAACAATGAAGGCACAATATGACAATGTTATACTCAAGCAAACAGAATCAATGATACATGAATTAAACAATCAAGGTACAATATGACAATTTTATACTCAATATCTAATAGAACTAAGGTATGTGAACTTAAACAATGAAGGCAGAATGTGAAATTTTATACTCAATCTAACAGGTATATGAACTTAAACAACGAAGGTCTTGATATGACAATTTATATTCAAGCTATTAGAGTTGATGGTATCACCATCATCATCAAGCGCCCTGCTGCAGGGTGCTGGCGATCATGGCCCTCCATATGTATATATTCCCTGTACCGCAAACACGTCTTCCACCCTCTTTGTCCTCAGCCACCCTGTAAGTCCATCGAATATTTTCTCCCTGGGTCTAACAGCTGCTCTTTCCCTCCACCTTTCCTATTGTGACCAAATACTCTAATTCCCTTTTCCTCATAAAATACCCTATACGTGTTGCCTGACTTTTCATAATCTTCCTTATTAATGATCTTCTTGTGTCTGCCTCCATTAAGACCGTCTCATTTGTTTTCTTTGCTGTCCATGGAACTCTCAACATTCTTCTTAGAAATCACATCTTGACTGCCTGAATCTTGTTCTGGCTTTGCTTGTTGACTGTCCATGTTTCAGAACCATGTAACTTTATTGGTTCTATACAATATTCAAGAACTGTCTTCCTGTTGTTAATTGATAGGCATTTGTTGGAAAGAATACTTTTCATCTTCTTGTCTTCTTGGTATATGGACTTTAACAATGAAGGCACAATATGTCAATTTTATATCAGTCAAACAGAACTAATGGTATATGAACTTAAACAATGATGATACAATATGACATTTTCATACTCAAGCCATCAGAACTAATGGTATATAAGCTTAAACAGTGATGGTACAATATGATAATATCTATGCCCAAGCTATCAGAGTTAATGGTATATGGACTTAAACAATGAAGGCAGAATGTGACAATTTCAACTCAAGCTATCAGAACTCTACAGAGAGTAAAAAAATCACTTAAGCGGCTAACAGAGCACCAAGGAAATATAAAAGAAGGCATATGGAAGAACAGTCAACACGCAGTCAGATCAAAATTCAGGCAACTGAAATGTGGTTTCTAAGAAGAATGTTTAGAGTGCCATGGACAGCAAAGAAAACAACCAAGACAGTCTTGAAGGAGGCAGACACAAGAAGATCATTGATAAGGAAGATTAGGAAAAGAAAAGCAACATTTATGGACATTTTGTGGGAAAGGGGAACTAGACCACCTCGTTACAACAGGAAAGCTGAAGGGAAAGAGACCACCAGGTAGACCCAATGAGAAAATATTGGATGGACTTGCAGGGTGACTGAAGACAGAGAGGGTGAGAGATGTACTTGCAGCGACAGGGTAGATTCGTGTGGAGTGCCATGATCGCCATGCCATGTGGAGGACACATAATGATGATGGATGATGATGATGATGATGATGATGATGATGATGAGATGATGATAGAAGAAAATTATATCAAAAATACATTCTTTTAATCCAGTGAAACAGTACTGTATGTTTCAATATTTTTAAAGAAAAGATGACTGCCAGGGTGACTACAAAATAGGGGAAATGTACACAACAGATGGAAACATTTTTTCCTGAAAAGATAAGAATAAACAACAAGGACACAAAACGGACAAAAAAAACTTGCACTTGGCACAAACGTTAGTCCAACTTTGTACTTACTGCTGAGCTCAACTGCACAAGATGATTTCAGTCAGGATACAATAAGGATAGCACAGTTGTAGGCCTCTACAGCTGAACTTGGCTCAACCACACACAACGCCTGTGACACCTGGACTCCCTGGCAACACATGTCCTGCAAGAACAAGTGGCATGTGGACAACATAAAAAGAAAAGAGGGTGGCTCACCCGCTTTAACTTACCACACAGCGAACTGCCTGGTCAGTACAGTCATCATCATCATCATCATCATCATCATCATCATCATCATCATCATCATCATCAACATCTCATCACATCATTATTTGCCCTGCCGCATGGAGTTGGCCATCATGGCCCTCCACACAAATCTATCCTTTGTCGCTGCAAGTATATGTCCCACCCTCTCTGTCCTTAGCCATTCTGCAAGTCCGTCCATATTTTCTCCCTGGGTCTACCTGATGTTCTTTCCCTCCAGTTTTCCTGTTGTGACCAGGTGCTCTAATTCACCTTTCCTCATGAAGTGTCCTATAAATGTCACTGGTCTTTTTTCTGCTCTTCTTTATTCAATGACCTCTTGTGTCTCCCTCCTTCAAGACTGTCTCGTTCGTTTTCTTTGCTGTCTATGGAACTCTGAACATTCTCCTTAGAAAACCACATTCCAGCTGCCCCAAACACCCAAATACCCAAACAAGAAAAATCATCCACTAACCTCCCACCCCCACCCCCACCCCCCGTGTACACCAGGACAAACTGAATGGAGGAGAAATGAATTCAGGAATGGAAGCTTCACACGTGCGTCCCGTAACAGTGCAAATGACCTTTGGGAAGAGTGCTCTACAACAATGATATACTCTCATTATCATCGTTAGGAAAGGCACTCCGTGAAAAGATCAGATACACATCAAGGATATTTCCCTCTAAAAGTAACGTACAATATAGCTTGCAGCAGGAACCAGAACAAAACACGAAAAAAGACTGAAACTTCCCTGCTGCTTCGTCCAGTGGGAGAAAGGATGGTAGGTTGACAGTTGTCTCCTTTTCTCCCACTGGCGAAGCAGCAGGGAAGTTTCAGTCTTTTTCTCCTAATTTTTGTATTTGGTGTTTGTTAGTCTACGCTTGACAAAGGCCAGCTGGCCAAGATTTTGCACCTGTCTTGTCTGGTTGTATCAAATACGCGTTCTGATTCTTTCTTCGTGATTTTTTTCTGGTTTCTGTTTGCTTGAACTCGGGCAGTCACACATGTGGTGGATAGCCTGCGGTGGGCAGGATACTTGCACATGGAGTTATATCGTGAGCTTAGAAAAATTGGTTTACATGCGTGTACGAATTAATGTCTGGGCATAGTTATATTGTGAGCTTAGATAAATTGGTTTACATGAGTGTGCGAATTAATGTCAGGGCATAGTTATATCGTGAGCTTAGATAAATTGGTTTGTATGTGTGTGCGAATTAATGTCAGGACATAGTTATTTCATGAGCTTAGATAAATTGTTTTTAATGCGTGTGCAAATTAATGTCTGGGCATAGTTTATTGTGAGCTTAGATCAATTGGTTTACATGCGTATGCGAATTAATGTCGGGACATTATGGACCTCTTATGTGGTTTGCACGAGGATGCAGACAGGCAAATCAAAATCGTTTAAGACAAATAAAATTATCACAACTGTCCAGATTAGGAACGGACTTTGTTCAGAAATGGTAGCTTTGTCATCGATCTTCATTTCAACATGACCCAACAATTTACAAGGTGGCATTTATGAAGGATTCAGCACATGAAATGATCTACTTTGTATAAAATGAAGCAGTCATTCTGTTGTTACAAGAGGTGAGTTTATGAGTGACTGACAGAAAAAGAATGAAAGGAGACTAGAGGTATGATGCAAACTGTGTGTGTGTAGGTGCGTGTTCTAAGTGTTTTCCCCAATCACAGACAACCCTCCATTCAGTCATCTCATCTACCTCTGCAAACAAAACAGCAGATTACAATATTTTATAATTAATCAGAATCCCTCAGTTCATCTTTATCCAGCCAGATCAACAAACACATAAGAACATAACTGTTCAACGCCCACTGTGCAATAGAAGACAGGTATTTTTCCTTCACAAGGAATCTTTCACTGCACCAACACTTCCTGGACAGTTCTCACAATTCAAGTTTCACAGCATCGATATTGTTCTGCACTCAGTTCATCACTGTATATATATTTTTTTTACCGCACAATCCCAGGGAGCAGGACGAATCACAGAGGCGTCATTAAACGGACACGCCCAGGTATACAGCAGAGTCCTAACAGCTTAGGACCAGGGACTGGATCAGGCATCCATCCCTTGAACCATATTCTAATGCAGATGTGGCTCCATTGTGAACCAATCAGACCAGACACTTCCCCACGTCAGAAGCTGCTTACACATTAGCAGCTTACGGCAAAAACAGACGTTTAGTTCACTTCAGGCAGCAAGGAAACGCAACTGCTCAACCTGGCAATCTCTGTAGAACTGAATTTGAGCTCACAGATTTTTCAACAGGCACTCCAAGATTTAACTTCACAACCAATCCCAAAACATTTCTCATTTCAGCCAATGAGAACAAAGATACTGAAAACAGCACTGGGCGCTCCAATCCACAAAAGCAAAATGAATCAAAACACCTTACACAACAGTGTGAAAATGTAAAAACAGCAATGTGAAAACAATAACAGCACATCCGTCACATCTGTTTTTGTTTTATTTTTCCCCGATAAAACAGGTTGTCTAATTTTGACAAAACCATGCTCTTGCATCAACAGATTGTCAAGTTACTGGTTTGGACAGACGAAACTGACAAATGGGTTAAGTGACATAAAATGACTTGGATGTGCTGTGTACGTTGTGTTAAGTGCATATGTTAGTCGTCTACAAAAGAGTGTACTTCAGTGTACTTCCAAATGGGGGATACTGTCTTGCTTTGAGACCAATCCTTTTGGTTTTTCGTTTGGAGTAATTGTCTTGGTGAAGCCGAGGTCTGTGCCAAATTTATGTTATCAGAGAAGGTGGTGTCAGGCAGAAAGATAGGTGAAGAGGGGGGAGGGGGTACATACGCATAACACGTGGTGTCGAAATCTCGATATGTTATCACACGTAAACATGATGCTGGATTTCTTTTGTTGTTTTTGTACAGGCATTGGTGGTGGTGGTGATGATGATGATGATGGTGGTGATGGATGATGATGGATGATGATGACGACGATGATGGATGATGATGATGATGATGATGCAGTTGAATGAGGACAGCTGATGGATGATAGATGATGGATGATGGATGATGGTGGATAGGGCAAAAGGAGTCAAAGGGTCAAATTTTGCAACTGGCAGATAGGATGCGGGAGTCAAAAAGTTAACATAACACTGTCATACTTCAGCAGCCCTAACCACCATCCTTTAATACTGAATGCAGCCTTTCAGCTGTTGTCCCTTTTACTTTCTTACTGTTCAATTTCAGTGAGTCGACGTGTTCATAATGAAGACAGTGTGATGGAGATTTCGCTGGGAATTCTCAGGCAACAGGTAAACAAACGTTCTGAGTGGTATTTTCCAATTTCAAAGATTGGCCCAGCCCACTCTCTGTGGAATGTTCAGGCTATCCGGATTCACGTGCATCACACACTGAATTATGTTGGTAGAACTTATACCTGACTGAATTCTATTCGTCTTCTTTTGTCATGAATTTCACTCTCTAAGTATGTAACTCTCTGACAATATCTATATGAATTATAAGCAAGTGTTGTATAAATACAAACGTGCACGCACGCTCGTACACATCCCCTCCCCCCATCACAAATGAACATAATCTGTTCCCAACAAAAGCACCACCATCACCACCACTACCACCACCACCCTCTCTCTCTCTCTCTCTCTGAAAACAAAACCTATTTCTTTTAAGCAGGAGTAATGTCATAAATCACGAGAGAGTGTTTCCAGTAGTACAGCGAGCGTATTTATGTCATTGCGCGTTGGTTACAATGATGAATGGGTGGAAACCAATATTGTTTCAGTGAATAGGGAAAGTACCCAAATGATTTATGCAGAAGTGCAGCAATAGCCACAGAGATAGTTTGTTCACTGACAAGTCACTTAATTTATTGTCAGGCAGCCAGTTACATGACGCCATACAATCATGTTGTCTTCTATTGATTGTCACGCACTCTCACAAGTCCCTTACTTCTGGCTTAACTCGCCTCGCAGGTTGAGTGCAACATTGGGTCGCTTTCTTTTTCCTTTTCTTTCACGTTGTCATTCTATATTTAATTGAGAGACGTATGTGGTGTGTTCCATTGTGGATTTGTTGGGTGTGGATGATTTTCTATCCCATTACAGATCAGAATGACTGTGACGACTTGTCCTTCTTTCGTAAAACTGGAAGCTTCCACTTCAAAGTGTCTACCACACAACGCCTCCATCCATTTAACATGCATGCAAACATCACATACATTTAGCAGTTAAGCCAGCTGCATGTTGCACACCATAGTGCAACGCAATTTACTTTCCAGCATTCAGGTCTACAGCCAGGCCTTCAGTTCACTGCAAAACGACTTCCATCTTTCAGCTGTTTGTGGTATAAGTTAGTCGTACTGTCTGTAGCAGACAATTCAAGGGACGTCATCCACGTGGGTGGCACTGGATGAAAAGGGGACTCTGGTATTTGACGGTAACTACGAACGCTCTTGGGAGAACGATACGCTACCGAAACGTTATTGAGTATCTTCTTCTGTTAGTCCATCTTCCTGCTTTTCAATACTATCCCCTAATGTCAACTGCTAAACCACTTCTATTCACAGCTGTTAAACGACTTATCCACCAGTGCTAAACGACTTATCACCAACTGCTAAACAAATTCTACCCACCAGCTGCTAAACCACTTCTATACACCAGCTGCTAAACTGCGATCAATACTGCCAGGTGAAAAACACATTACCAGTAGATCTGGCAACCTTCTACATGGTAACAGAAAGCAGCAAACTGTGGCCTGATAGAGCTGTGAAACCCAGAGCATGGATGAGGAATATGCTGGATGGATCTCAGTTGTGTTTAATACAAAAAAGAATCCACAACAAACAAAACGCTGATAAAAGATGGTGGTTTTCCATCGTAATAATGACACAGTTCTAGTACAAGGAAAAATATGATAAAATGTAAAAGAAAAAAAACCCTAAAAGCAACAGGTTTGCAATTAACGTACTTGCACACCCACTCATGCATGGGCATACACACACACACACACACAAACACACACACACACACATACACACACACACACTCACACACTCACACACTCACACACACACACACACACACACACACACACACACACAGCACGCACACACACACACACACACACACATAAACACACACACACATACACACAAACACGTACACACAAACAAATTAACATGCACACACACAATCACACTCACCCTCACACACATACACGCACACGCACATACACACATACACACACATATACACACACACGCAAACACACGCGCGCGCCACACACACACACACACACACACACCAAACAAACACACACACATACACACACATACATACACAAACGCACACACACACACAAACAAACAAACATACACACACACATACTCACACACACATATACAAACAGACACATATACACATACACACACACACACACACACACACATACATACATACATAACACACACACACACACACACACACAACACACACAACACACACACACACACACACACACACACACACACGATGGCCTGTTGTCCTACAAGATGTCACTGACATTGCGCTCTATTGTCGCCAGGTAAAACTGTAGCTACCACTAAAATGCATTACTGAGGAATACACACACACACACACACACACACACACACACACACACACACACACACACACACCACACACAC
>JAPXFY010003279.1:10000-22453 GCA_030674185.1 Monoplex corrugatus
CTTCTTCTTCTTCTTCTTCCATTTTTTCAACGTCACCTTAATAGGCACAAATGCTGGCACAGTTTTCACAATGCTACGATGACGATGACGATGATGATGACGATGACGATGACGATGACGATGATAACAATGATGCTGCAGCCTTTCCTATAGGATTGAGACTGCGTAACGGCAGGCAGTACCCTACGTTTATCTTCATAATATGTCTTGGCGTCAACCAGGCCCGAGAGATACAGACACCTGCGGTGCTGGTCAGGAGACTTGAACAACACCCTCAATGACACATCCGCCAAGTGGATGAGGCTCGATCGTGTGGTCCCAATCTTCACAATGAGCGCTCAACTCTGGATATGAGCCGGTTAGATCAGGTTCTCCACAGTGATTTTGAAAGGGACTGATGGGGATTCGAACCCACAACCTTCCAGTCGATAGTCCGTTGTGCTAACCATTACACCACGGTGGCTGGTGTGTACCTCTTTTTGAAAATGCTTTTTTTTTTTTTCAAATCAGTTTCAGGGCGGCATTACTTTTCTACTTTGGCTACGCGAAAATTGTCACGTCACTTGAGGATATTCAGTGTACTTTTTAAAATGGGTCATGTGTGTGTGTGTGTGTGTGTGTGTGTGTGTGTGTGTGTGTGTGTGTGTGTGTGTGTGTGTATGTGTGTGTGTGACGTGTGTGTGTGTGTGTGTGTGTGTGTGTGTGTGTGTGTGTGTGTGTGTGTGTGTGTGTGTGTGTGTGTGTGTGTGTGTGTGTGTTGTGAAATGCTAGAATCATGACTATGGCTTTTCTTCATCAGTGTTGAGATGTACATGTGTATATAGACAAAAAGAAAATGAATGACTCTTTCGAGTCAGTATGAAACAAGCTTTCTTTTTAAGATTGATTGAGCGAGCGAGAAAGAGAGAGAGAGGGGGGGAAGTGTGTGTGTGTGAGAGAGAGAGAGAGAGTGTGTGTGTGATAGAGAGAGAGAGTGTGTGTGATAGAGAGAGACAGAGAGAAGATACAGAGAGAGAAGAGAAGAGAGAGAAAGAGAGAGAAAGAGAGAGAGAGAGAGACAGACAGACAGACAGACAGAGAGAAGAGAAGAGAGAGAAAGAGAGAGAGAGACAGACAGACAGACAGACAGACAGAGAGAAGAGAAGATAGAGAAGAGAAGAGAGAGAAAGAGAGAGAGAGAGAGAGAGAGAGAGAGAGACAGACAGACAGACAGAGAGAAGATACAGAGAGAGAAGAGAAGAGAGAGAAAGAGAGAGAGAGAGAGACAGACAGACAGACAGACAGACAGAGAGAAGATACAGAGAGAGAGACAGACAGAGAGAAGATACAGAGAGAGAAGAGAGACACAGAGAGAGAGAGAGAGAGAGAGAGAGAGAGACAGAGACAGAGAGAGAAGGAGAGAGAGAGAGAGATCAAGAACAAGAACAAATTTGTAACTATGAGGGTGTGAAATATGCCATACATAAACACATACAGTCATACATACATACATACATACATACATACATACATACATACATACATACATAAACACATACATACATACATACATACATATATACATAAACACATACATACATACATACATACATACATACATACATACATACATACATACATACATGCATACATACATACATACATACATACATACATACATACATACATACATACATATATACATACATACATACATACATACATAAACACATACATACATACATACATACATACATACATACATACATAAACACATACATACATACATACATACATACATATATACACATAATACATACGTACATACATACATGCATACATACATACACACATACATACATACACACATCTATCTATCTAATCTCTCTATCTATCAATCTATCTATCTTTCTATCTATCGATCTATCGATCTGTCTATCGATCTATCTATCTATCTATCTATCTATCTATCTATCTACCTACCTACCTACCTACCTACCTACCTACCTACCTATCTATCTATCTATCTATATGTTTATTAACCAGTTCTCGCCCAAAGAGATTCGACACGACACACGAAATATTCTTCATATAACATCAATACAGAGAGAAAGAGAAGGGGGGGGGGGGAGAGGGGAATGACAGGGGGGTGACAGGAGGGAGGGAGGTGGATAAAGAGAAATACCTGGCGGAAATATAAAAGACATACCTGAGATCCGTGTGCATGTGAGAGGCCGTGTCTATTTTGGGACACCAGGTTATCCCGCCCCTGTTGTCAAAACGACGCAAAGAAGTTATATGATCAGTTTTGTGACCTTTGACAGGTAGACTGAGGACAAACGTGGTTTTGAGAATCTTTTCTATTTTACATAACAACAGCAACAAACAAACAAACAAAGACAAGAGAAAGAATTGTTATATAAATAACGAAATAATTACAGCAACAAGGAAGGCGATAAACAAAGACAAGAAGAAGGAAAAGAGGTAGAATTGTCATATAAATAACGAAATAATTACAGCAACAAAGAAGGCGATAAACAAAGACAAGAAGAAGGAAAAGAGGTAGAATTGTTATATAAATAACGAAATAATTACAGCAACAAGGAAGGCGATAAACAAAGACAAGAAGAAGGAAAAGAGGTAGAATTGTTATATAAATAACGAAATAATTACAGCAACAACGAAGGCGATAAACGAAGACAAGAAAAAGAAGGAAAAGAGGTAGAATTGTTATATAAATAACGAAACAATTACAGCAACAAGGAAGGCGATGACGAAAAAGAAGAACAAGAACAAGAAGTAACAATGATAGTAATCATCGACATAATCATTACAATAAGAAGAATGAAGTATTTGGATTCAGTAAATAACGGATAAATGATACTGATGGAACAATATCAGAAACTGCTAATTCAATTACTACTACTACTGCTTCTACTATTACTACTACTGCAATTGCTACTACTACTGCTGCTGCTGCTGCTATTACTACTGCTGCTGCTGCTGCTATTACTACTGCTGCTGCTGCTGCTGGTACTATTACTACTGCTGCTGCTGCTATTACTACTGCTGCTGCTGCTGCTGGTACTATTACTACTGCTGCTGCTGCTGCTATTACTACTGCTGCTGCTGCTGCTGGTACTATTACTACTGCTGCTGCTGCTGCTATTACTATTGCTGCTGCTGCTGCTGGTACTATTACTACTGCTGCTCCTGGTACTATTACTACTACTGTTGGTACTATTACTACTGCTGCAGGTACTATTACTACTCCTGCTGCTGGTACTATTACTACTGCTGCAGGTACTATTACTACTACTGGTGGTACTATTACTACTGCTGCAGGTACTATTACTACTGCTGCTGGTACTATTACTACTGCTGCTGTTGGTACTATTACTACTGCTGCTGGTACTATTACTACTACTGCTGTTGGTACTATTACTACTACTGCTGCTGGTACTATTACTACTACTGCTGTTGGTACTATTACTACTGCTGCAGGTACTATTACTACTACTGCTGGTACTATTACTACTGCTGTTGGTACTATTACTACTACTGCTGGTAATATTACTACTGCTACTGGTACTATTACTACTACTGTTGGTACTATTACTACTACTGCTGGCACTATTACTACTGCTGCTGGTACTATTACTACTACTGCTGTTGGTACTATTACTACTACTGCTGGTACTATTACTACTGCTGCAGGTACTATTACTACTACTGCTGGTACTATTACTACTGCTGTTGGTACTATTACTACTACTGCTGGTAATATTACTACTGCTACTGGTACTATTACTACTACTGTTGGTACTATTACTACTACTGCTGGTACTATTACTACTGCTGGTGGTGGTAACATTACTACTACTGCTGGTGGTGGTGGTACTATTACTACTACTGCTGCTGGTGGTAACATTACTACTACTGCTGCTGGTGGTGGTACTATTACTACTACTGCTGCTGGTGGTAACATTACTACTACTGCTGCTGGTGGTAACATTACTACTACTGCTGCTGGTGGTAACATTACTACTACTGCTGCTGGTGGTGGTACTATTACTACTACTGCTGCTGGTGGTAACATTACTACTACTGCTGCTGGTGGTAACATTACTACTACTGCTGCTGGTACTATTACTACTACTGCTGGTGGTAACATTACTACTGCTGCTGCTGGTACTATTACTACTGCTGGTGGTGGTACTATTACTACTGCTGTGCTGTGGTACTATTACTACTACTGCTGCTGGTACTATTACTACTGCTGCTGCTGTGGTACTATTACTACTACTGCGGGTACTATTACTAACTACTGCTGGTGGTACTATTACTACTGCTGCTGCTGGTACTATTACTACTCCTGCTGCTGGTACTATTACTATACTGCAGGTGGTACTATTACTACTGCTGGTGGTACTATTACAACTGCTGCTGGTACTATTACTACTACTGTGGTACTATTACTACTACTGCTGTACTATTACTACTGCTGCTGGTACTATTACTACTGCTTGCTGGTACTATTACTACTACTGCTGCTGGTACTATTACTACTGCTGCTGCTGGTACTATTACTACTGCTGGTGTGTACTATTACTTGCTGCTGCTGGGTACTATTACTACTGCTGGTGGTACTATTACTACAGCTGGTGGTACTATTACTACTGCTGGTATGGTACTATTACTACTACTGCTGCTGGTACTATTACTACTGCTGTTGGTACTATTACTACTACTGCTGCTGGTACTATTACTACTACTGCTGCTGGTACTATTACTACTGCTGCTGCTGGTACTATTACTACTACTGCTGGTGGTGGTACTATTACTATTGATACTGGTACGATTACTACTACTGCTGCTGCTGGTACTATTACTACTGCTGCTGTGGTACTATTACTACTACTGCTGCTGGTACTTTACTGTGCTGTGGTACTATTACTACTGCTGATACTGGTACTATTACTACTACTGCTGCTGGTACTATTACTACTGCTGCTGGTCTATTACTGCTACTGTGCTGTGGTACTATTTACTACTGCCGCTGGTACTATTACTACTACTGCTGCTGATGGTACTATTTACTACTGCTGCTGGGTACTATTACTACTCCTGCTGCTGGTACTATTATTACTGCTGGTGGTACTATTACTACTGCTGCTGGTACTATTATACTACTGCTGCTGGTACTATTACTACTACTGCTGGTACTATTACTACTACTGCTGGTGGTACTATTACTAACTGCTGTTGTACTATTACTACTGCTGCTGGTACTATTACTACTACTGCTGGTGGTATTATTACTACTGCTACTGTTGGTACTATTACTACTACTGTTGGTACTATTACTTCTTCTGTTGGTACTATTACTACTACTGCTGGTGTGGTACTATTACTACTACTGCTGGTACTATTACTACTACTGCTCTGGTACTATTACTACTACTGCTACTGGTACTATTACTACTAATGCTGGTACTATTACTACTATTGCTGGTACTATACTATACTGCTACTGGTACTATACTACTACTGGTGGTATACTATTACTACTGCTACTGGTACTATTACTACTATGCTGGTTACTACTACTGCTGGTACTATTACTACTACTGCTGGTACTATTACTACTACTGCTGTGGTACTATTACTACAACTGCTGCTGGTACTATTACTATCTGCTGCTGGTACTATTACTACTACTGCTGGTGACTATAACTGCTGGTACTACTACTGCTAGCTGGTACTATTACTACTACTGCTGCTGGTACTATTACTACTAGCTGCTGGTACTATTACTACTACTGCTGGTACTATTACTACTACTGCTGGTACTATTACTACAACTGCTGCTGGTACTATTACTTACTACTATGCTGGTACTATTACTACTACTGCTGGTTACTATTACTACTACTGCTTGGTACTATTACATACTGCTGCTGGTACTATTACTACTATGCTGTACTATACTAGCGCTGTGGTACTATTACTACTACTGCTGCTGGTACTATTACTACTACTGCTGCTGGTACTTATTAACTACTGCTGCTGTACTATTACTACTATGCTGGTACTATTACTACTACTGCTGCTGGTTACTATTACTCTACTGCTGTGGTACTATTACTACTGCTGCTGGTACTATTACTACTGCTATTGGTACTATTACTACTACTGCTGCTGGTACTATTACTACACTGCTGCTGGTACTATTACTACTGCTTTACTATTAAGCTATGCTGGTACTATTACTACACTGCTGCTGGTACTATTACTACTACTGCTGTTGGTACTATTACTACTACTGCTGGTGGTACTATTACTACTATGTCTGGTACTATTACTACTACTGCTGCTGGTACTATTACTACTACTGCTGTAATATTACTACTGCTGCTGTGGTACTATTATACTACTGACTGCTGGTACTATTACTACACTGCTGGTACTATTACTACTGAGCTGCTGTTACTATTACTACTGTCTGCTGGTACTATTACTACTACTGCTGCTGGTACTATTACTAACTACTGCTGTGGGTACTATTACTATTGTACTGGTACTATTACTACTACTGCTGCTGCGGTACTATTACTACTGCTGCTGCTGGTATTTACTCTGTCGTACTATACTACTACTGCTGCTGGTACTATTACTACTGCTGCTGGGTACTATTACTACTGCTGTGCTGGTACTATTACTACTACTGCTGCTGGTACTATTACTACTGCTGCTGGTTACTATTACTACTGCTGCTGGTACTATTACTACTACTGCTGCTGGTACTATTACACTACTACTGCTGGTACTATTACTACTACTGCTGCTGGTAACTATTACTACTCTGCTGCTGGTACTATTACTACTGCTGGCTGGTACTATTACTACTCTGCTGCTGGTACTATTACTACTACTGCTGCTTCGGTACTATTACTACTACTGCTGTGGTTACTATATATACTACTGCTGTTGGTACTATTACTACTGACTGCTGGTACTATTACTACTACTGCTGTGGTACTATTACTACTACTGCGGTTATACTGGTACTATTACTACTACTGCTGTTGGTACTATTACTACTACTGCTGGTACTATTACTACTACTGCTGCTGGTACTATTACTACTACTGCTACTGGTACTATTACCACTTCTGCTGCTACCACTACTACCACTACTACCACTGCTACTGCTGCTGCTACTACTACTACTGCTGTTGCTACTACTACTACTACTACCACTGCTACTACTACTATTACTACTACTCCTACTACTGCTGCTGCTACTGTTGCTACTACTACTATTTCTGTTGCTGCTACTGCTACTACTACTGCCACTGCTACTACTACTACTACTACTACTGCTGCTGCTGCTGCTGCTACTGTTGCTACTACTACTACTTCTGCTGCTGCTACTGCTACTACTACTACTACTACCACTGCTACTACTATTACTACTACTACTACTGCTGCTGTTGCTACTACTACTACTACTGCTACTACTACTGCCACTGCTACTACTACTACTACTACTGCCACTGCTACTAATACTACTGCCACTACTACTACTACCTACTACTACTGCTACTACTACTACTACTGCCACCCACTACTACTACTACTACTAACTACTACTGCCATTGCTACTACTACTACTACTGCCACCACTACTACTACTACTGCTACTACTGCCACTGCTACTAATACTACTGCCACTACTACTGCCACTGCTATACTACTACTACTACTACTACTGCCACCACTACTACTACTACTACTGCTACTACTGCCACTGCTACTAATACTACTGCCACTACTACTGCCACTGCTACTACTACTACTACTTCTACTACTACTACTACTACTGCTGCTGCTGCTGCTGCTGCTGCTGCTGCTACTACTACTACTACTACAGACATACACACAGACAGACACACAAAATGGTGTCGAATTATGACCATATTGTTCTCCCAAGAAGAACAACCCTCTTTTCACTCCTTGTCGTACATTCCAGATTTCACGGCTACAAGAGTTGTCCCCAGCAAACTCCTGTGTGAACAATCCGCTCTTACAAGTGAACACAAATAATCACGCATGTAGGACAATGAAATACAAAAAAATGGCTCCGTAACATGGCAATGTATTTTGAACCAAAAAGAGTGATCCCCATTTCACACGCAATCGGTGCACACTCCAGATCCCCCAACAAGTTGTCCCTGGCAGAATCCTGTGTGAACAATCCGCTCTGACAGATGAACAAAACATAATCCAAGATGTATTAAAATAAAGATAAACTGTGTGTGTATATTTATGGTAATGTTTTTTAATCAAGTTAAGTGACCCTGCATTTCACACGCGCTCGGTGCACATTCGAGATCCCCTAACAAGTTGTCCCTGGCAAAATCGTGTGTGAAAAATCCGTTCTTACAGGTGAACACAAATAATCACGCATGTGTGAAAATGAAATAAAAAGAATGGCTCTGAATTATGGTATTGTTTGGGGTTTTTTTTTTAATCAAAAAGAGTGATCCCCATTTCAGACGCACTCGGTGCACGTTCAAGATCCCCCAACAAATTGTCCCTGGCAAATTCCTGTACAAAAATCCTATGTTGTAGATGAACAAAAAATAATGCAGGGTTGTATGGAAATGACAACAACAATAACAACAACAACAAGTTGTCCCTGGCAAAATCCTGCACATAAATCTTCTGTTATAGGTGAACAAATAATAATGCACCCATGCATGGCAATGACAACAACAACAACAAAAGCAATAACACCACCAACAACAACAGCAGCAACAACAAAAAGTAGTATCCCATTATGTTTTTTTTTTATTAATTTTTTTTTTAATCCAAGAAGAGCAAATTGTATTTCCCATGAAACATCATTCCTTGCGAAAAACAAAATGAGCCCTGACCAACCTCCAAACAAAATCTATGGCAGTCAATTTCGGGGAGAGGGATGGGGGTGGTGGAAATGACGGGGGAAGGGGAGGTAACCAGACGAGATACAATAAAAAAAATATTGTAATTTTTGCTTGGCATTATGAAGAAGAAGAAGAATGCGAAGAAGAAGAAGAATGCGAAGAAGAAGAAGAAGAAGAATGCGAAGAAGAATGCGAAGAAGAAGAAGAATGCGAAGAAGAAGAAGAATGTGAAGAATTGCGAAGAAGAAGAAGAATGCGAAGAAGAATGCGAAGAAGAATTGCGAAGAAGAAGAAGAAGAAGAATTGCGAAGAAGAAGAAGAAGAAGAATTGCGAAGAAGAAGAAGAATGCGAAGAAGAAGATTGCGAAGAAGAAGAAGAATGCGAAGAAGAAGAATTTGAAGAAGAAGAAGAATTTGAAGAATTTGAAGAAGAAGAAGAAGAAGAAGAATTTGAAGAATTTGAAGAATGCGAAGAAGAAGAAGAAGAAGAAGAAGAAGAATGCGAAGAAGAAGAATGCGAAGAAGAATGCGAAGAAGAAGAATGCGAAGAAGAAGAAGAAGAAGAAGAATGCGAAGAAGAATGCGAAGAAGAAGAAGAAGAAGAAGAAGAAGAATGCGAAGAAGAATGCGAAGAAGAAGAGGAATACGAAGAAGAATGCGAAGAAAAATGCGAAGAAGAAGAATGCGAAGAAGAAGAAGAAGAAGAAGAATGCGAAGAAGAAGAAGAAGAAGAAGAAGAAGAATGCGAAGAAGAAGAAGAAGAATGCGAAGAAGAAGAAGAAGAAGAAGAAGAAGAAGAAGAAGAAGAAGAAGAAGAAGAAGAAGAAGAAGAAGAAGAAGAAGAAGAAGAGAAGAAGAAGAAGAAGAAGAAGAAGAAGAAGAAAGAAGAAGAAGAAGAAAAGAAGAAGAGAAAGGAAAGAAGAAGAAGAAGAAGAAGAAGAAGAAGAAGAAGAAGAAGAAGAAGAAGAGAAGAATGCGAAGAAGAAGAAGAAGAAGAAGAATGCGAAGAAGAAGAATGCGAAGAAGAATGCGAAGAAGAAGAAGAAGAATGAAGAAGAAGAATGAGAAGAAGAAGAAGAAGAAGAAAAGAACGAAGAAGAGAAGAAGAAGAATGAGAAGAAGAGAATGCGAAGAAGAAATGCGAAGAAGAGAAGAGAAGAAGAAGAAAGAAGAAGAAGAAGAAGAAGAAGAAGAAGAATCGAAGAAGAAGAAGAAGAAGAAATGCAAGAAGAAGAAGAGAAAGGAAGAAGAAGAATGCGAAGAAGAAGAATGCGAAGAAGAAGCGAAAGAAGAAGAATGCAAGAAGAAGAAGAAGAGAAGAATGAAGAAGAAGAGGGAAGAAGAAGAAGCGAAGAAGAAGAAGAAGAAGAAGAAGAAGAATGCGAAGAAGAAGAAGAAGAAGAAGAAGAAGAAGAATGCGAAGAAGAAGAAAAAGAAGCGAAGAAGAAGAAGAAGAAGAAGAAGAAGAATGCAAGAAGAAGAAGAAGAAGAAGAAGAAAGAAGAAGAAGAAGAAGAAGAAGAAGAAGAAGAAGAAGAATGCGAAGAAGAAGAAGAAGAAGAAGAAGAAAAGAGAAGAAGAAGAAGAAGAAGAAAAAAAAGAAAGAAAGAAAAAGAAGAAAGAAGAAGAAAGAAAAGAAGAAGAAGAAAGCAACATTCAAGAAGATGACAAGCATTCTTACCAACAAATCCCTATAAATTAACATCAGGAAGAGAGTTCTTGAATGTTATACAGAACCAAAACTGTTGTACGGTTGCGAGGCGTGGACAGTCAACAAGCAAAGCCAGAACAAGTTTAAGGCCAGCCGAGATGTGGTTTTTTTAAGAAGAATGTTGAGAGTTCCATGGACAGCAAAGAAAACAAACGAGACGTCTTGGTGGAGGCAGACACAAGTAGATCACTCATAAGGAAGTTTTGGAAAAGGACAGGCAACATCATAGGCCATTTTATGAGGAAAGGGGAATTGGAACACCTGGTCAAAACGGGAAAGCTGGAGGGAAAGAGAGCACGAGGTAGACCCAGGGAGAAGATGCTAGACGGACTTGCAGAGTGGCTGAGGACAAAGATGGTGGAAGAGATGCTTGAGGCAACAAGAGATAGAGACAGATGGAAGTCCATAATTGCCAACGCCATGCGGCAAGGCCCCTGTGACGATGGTGATGACGACGACGACGACGACGACATGATGATGATGATGATGATGATTGATGACTGTGACACCGCTGGCCTACCAAATCCACGCCATTCCCAGCGACTGTCCAGGTAAAACGTAAAGGTTCGTTTCTTTCGGGTACCCGTTCTTGATGGCAACAGGGTGGAGATTTTTCACATCCTCACAGATCAACGTGTATATCGGTCTGTTAGTGACTAAATCTCCTTTCTGTTTATACGCTCATCAAAATACGCACTTTAAAGACCCTCTAAGTCACGTCCTTGTTTCCGGGTGGCTCTTTGAAACATGAAAACACTCAGCATTCATACCCACAGAGTACAGAGTATGCAGACTGTGCAGCAATATACCGCCTTGCATAGTGTGGACAGAACAACGTGCATGCAGGCATCGATAAAATATGAATGAATAATCACGAGCTGATCGGGGAGTCGTGTGGTCGTGGTAGACACCTGAACGTTTCTTGGTGCCAGCATCATGGGGTGGGGACCACACAGGGCTGAAGACAGAAGCACCAGGTCTGCAGGCGTCATCTAACAAACGACAAACTTGGGGTCACTTTAGAAGCGGCTGCTCTATAGGTGACCCCCCACCCGAAATCAGTCTTAACTAGCATTTTGGGCATTTTGAGATATCATATCACTGGAAAATGTACATTCTGCTGATTATTTTGGAACTTGAATAAAGCTTGTACTCAAAAAATGTAGAAGTTATGTATGTTTTAAAATCATTAAGTTGTATGCGGCCATTTTGAAGAAAACGGCTTCTAAAGTTTTTGTCTGCTGTCCTACACATTTTCCTTTTAAATCTTTATTTGGTGGCTTTGACCAGTTTGTTTCTAATTTTCGCTGTCATTATCTGAAAGGAGCACCAAAGAGCTTTCCATCAGTATATTACATGTGTGGGTACTGTTTCAGGTTACGGTTCATAAGGAGATAAAAATAGATACTTTTGGTAGGAAATTGCGTTCTTTCTGCTGCGATCAGTGCATTAAAATACCGATTTAAATTGATTAATACTATTTTTCAAGAAAAAAAATTCTGTGGGGGATAGATTATAGTCTACAGAAATCAATTTGAGAAAAAGTCAAAACACCCCAAATAGACCCTTTTCAGCTCCTAGTGCTGTTTGACTGACTGCGAGTTAATACTGAATTGGTGGTGGGGGGTCACATAGACAGATTTAAGACCGGGAGAAAGGCAAAAGGACGGGTCTTTCCCTTCTCCATGGTCCAGAGGCTGGGCCTGGACCCGGTTGGTGCACGTTGTGTGGCTATGTCTCGGGGTCTGTCATCTCAACACCTTGCCATTCGGTTTTGTGAAAAATGGGTAACTGATGACTGGGTCCGAATGGG
>JAPXFY010003280.1:10000-12500 GCA_030674185.1 Monoplex corrugatus
TAGACAGAGACAGAGAAAGAGAAAGACAGAGACAGAGAAAGAGACAGAAACACGGACAGACAGACAGAGACAAACAAACAGAGACAGAGACAGGCAAGAAAGAGAGAGACAGACAGACAGAGACAAAGAGAGATAAAGACAGAGACAGACAGACTGACAGAGAGAGAGACAGACAGACAGACAGACAGAGACAAAGAGACAGACAGACAGAAACAGAGAGAGAGACACACACAGAGAGACAGACAGACAGACAGAAACAGAGAGACAGACAGACAGAAAGACCCACAGACAGAGACAGACAGTCAGAGACAGACACAGACAAAGACACAGAGATAGATATAAGAAATTGCAAAGGAAGATATTTCACTATACAGGCATAAATGTGTCTACACACAAATTCTTCAGACGCGCGCCTATATGTACGTTTCTGTAAAGATGTGTGCACCTGTGTCCCTGTTACATGTTTGGGCGCGCGTGCCTGCATTTCTGTAAAAAATCATCTAAGAAAAACACTGAAGATACAGCTACATGGCAACAATATTTTGGGGGGGGGGGGTTCAGAGAAAGATAGCATAGTGAGAACGATGGGGGAATATACACATGTACGAGTAATGCAAGGTTTTTGACAGCGTGACAGAAAACTAACAAAGACTCCTCCACTGCACTCTGCCACCATTTCCACAAACTTGCGGGAACATCGAGGAAGAAGTCACCAAGTGTGAGAAGCCCCTAAACTAAAACAATATACCCAGTGTGTGTATACGTATGTCTGTCAACCCCGTCGATTTACCGGAAAGGGGTGGGCTAGACGTGAATGACGAGTTGAATTGAGAAGTGGTGTTTGGGTGGAATGGTATCATTTTGTTTGGAGTTGCAGTAAATAGTCGAAGCTATCTTGAAGCCAGGAACAACTAATTCTGTCGGCACTTTGTCGAATAGTGACGATAGTGTTCTGTGAATGAGTGAGAGAGAGAGAGAGAGAGAGAGAGAGAGAGAGAGAGAGAGAGAGAAACAGAGAGAGACATAGAGAGAGAGAAACAGAAAGAGAAACAGAGAGAGAGAGACACAGAGAGACACAGACACACAGACACACAGAGAGACAGAGACAGAGAAAAACAGAGAAAAACAGAGAAGAAAGATACAAAGAGAGAGACAGACAGACAGACAGACAGAGACAGAGAGAGACAGAGACAGAGAAAGAGAGAGGGAGAGAAAGAGAAAGAAAGAGAGAAAACACACACACACACACACACACACACTCACACACACACACACACACACACACACACACACACACACACACACACACACACACACACACACACACACACACACACACGCAAGGAAGACATTTCACCATACATACATAAAAGTGTCAACACACAAATTCTTCAAACGCGTACCAATGTTTTCGTTCGTGTGTGAAGATGTGTACACGTGTGTGTGCGTGCGTATGAGTGTGCAGGCGTACGTGCGTGAGTGAATGTCAAAAAATCATTTAAGAGAAACACTAAACACACAGCTACATGCCAACAATATGTTGTTGTTGTTTTTTCAGAGAAAGATAGCATAGTGAGAACGATGGGGGAATATACACATGTACGAGTAATGCAAGGTTTTTGACAGCGTGACAGAAAACTAACAAAGACTCCTCCACTGCACTCTGTGACCATTTCCACAAACTTGCGGGAACATCGAGGAAAAAGTCACCAAGTGTGAGAAGCCCCTAAACTAAAACAATATACCCAGTGTGTGTATACGTATGTCTGTCAACCCCGTCGATTTACCGGAAAGGGGTGGCTAGACGTGAATGACGAATTGAGAAGCTGTGTTTGGGTGGAATGGTATCGTTTTGTTTGGGGTTGCTGTAAATAGTCGAAGCTATCACGAAGCAAGAACAACTAATTCTGTCAACATAATGTCGAATGGTGACGATAGTATTTTGTGTGAGAGAGAGAGAAAGAGAGAGAGAGAGAGAGACAGAGACAGAGATAGATAGATAGATAGATAGAGAGAGACAGACAGACAGACAAAGAGACAGACAGAGAAAGACAGAGAAAAAGACAGAAACAGAGACAGACAGACAGACAGAGAAAGAGAGAGAGAGAGAAACAGAGACAGACAAACAGACAGTGACAGACAGACAGATAGAGACAAAGAGAGACAAAGACAGAGACAGAGACAGACAGACAGACAAACAGAGACAGACTGACAGACACAGAGAGACAGACAGAGACAAACAGAGACAAAGAGACAGACAGACAGAAACAGAGAGAGACACAGAGAGAGAGATAGAGAGAGACAGACAGAGACAGACAGACAGACAAACAGACAGACAAAGATACACAGAGAGATTAGAAGTTGTAAAGGAAGATATTTCACCAAACACGCATAAAAGTGTCAACACACAAATTCTTCAAACGCGTACCAATGTATACGTTTGTGTGTGAAGATGTGTGCACGTGTGTGTGCGTGCGTATGAGTGTGCAGGCGTACGTAC
>JAPXFY010003280.1:20000-22452 GCA_030674185.1 Monoplex corrugatus
CGACAGGAAAGAGGAAATTTCTAGCACAGAATTTCCAGAAGATGGGGATACTATTTATACTGAAAGATCCCTCGGTATCCCCACAGGGGTTGGATAGTGATGTGTGTCTGTTGAATATGTGTGACACAGGTTGTTTAACCCTTTGACTCCCTCATCCTATTCACCAGCCTCCTGCAGCATCAGACACCTCCTCCTTGATTGCTAGGACACATGCACACACACACATACACACACACACGTACACACACACATACATACATACATACACACATACGCACGCACGCACACGCACACGCACACGCACACACACGCACACACACACACACGCACACACACACACACATACACACACATACATACATACACACACATACACACACACATACACACACATACACATACACACACATACACACACACATACACACATACATACACATATACACACATGCATGCACATGCACACACATACATACACACACACATACACACGCGCGCGCGTACACATACATACACACACACGCACACACACATGAATACACACACATAGGGGAAAGACGACAGTGATACTCAGCTTAGTCACATCATCATAACATGATTGGTTTTTATGTTTAAAACTGTATTCAAGTATGTTTTTTAAACCCCCTGTGCGATAAATTGGACGGAATGGTCAATGCCAGGGGCATGCCCTTAGATTATGTGCACGAATGCTTTGATATGTGTACTTAATTTTCTTTTCTTCTTTTTCTTCCTGTTGGAGTATTGTCTATATTTTGAAATGGTCATAGCACTGATACGCTCGACGCTGTCGGCTGGGCTTTAAGTAACAATAACAATAACAATAACAATAACAATTTTATTCTCTCACGGTTTACGTTAATAATGAAAAGATCTATGTGGCGAATGGACACCAAATGAAAACTTGATTTGTATCATGCAAATCGAAAAATAAAACAAATCAAAACAAGATGATACAGAAGAGGCACACAAGAGCGTTGTGAAAGGAGTGAGTCGGTGCTTTACCCTGAGGTTCAGGTATTTATGGTTCTGCCACTTCAGTTTAACCCTTGGACTCCCGCACCCTATCCACCAACTGCAAAAACTTAACCCTTTGACTCCCCACCTTATCCACCAACTGCAAAAATGTAACCCTTGGACTCCCGCACCCTATCCACCAACTGCAAAAACTTAACCCTTTGACTTCCTCACCCTATCCACCAGCTTCCTGCAGGAAGCTGGTGGATGGGTTGAGGGAGTCAAAGGGTTAAGTTTTTGCTTTGCTTGCATGGCTGACAACGCAGTGTGCTGGTGGACAAGGTGCAGGAGTCAAAGGGTTAAGGGAAGCGGTGGGTATACTTTGTTTCCATTCAAGATGATGTTCAGGTTGAGGGAGTCAAAGGGTTAAGTTTTGCTTTGCTTGCATGGTTGACAAAGCAGCATGCTGATTGACAGGGTCATCATCATCATCATCATCAAGTGCCCTGCCACATGGCGTTGGCGATCATGGCCCTCCATACGTCTCTATCCCTTGTTGCCACAAGCACACCTTCCACTCTCTCTGTCTTCAGCCACTCTGCAAGTCCGTCCAATATTTTTTCTCTGGGTCTACCTTGTGCTCTCTTTCCCTCCAGCTTTCCCGTTGTGACCAGGTGCTCCAATTCCCCTTTCCTCAAAAAATGGCCGAAACATGTTGCCTGTCTTTTCCTAATCTTCCTTATGAATGATCTTCTTGTGTCTGCCTCCATCAAGACTATCTCGTTTGTTTTCTTTGCTGTCCATGGAACTCTCAACATTCTTCTTAGAAACCACATCTCGGCTGCCTCAATCTTGTTCTGGTTTTGCTTGTTGACTGTCCACGCCTCACAACCGTATAACATTATCGATTCTATATTACATCCAAGAACTCTCTTCCTGATGTTAATTGATAGGCATTAATTGTTGGTAAGAATGCTTTCCATCTTCTTGAATGCTGTTTTGGCTTGGGCCGATTCTGCTGGCCATTTCTGATGCGCATCTGCCGTCTGGTGAAACGATCGTTCCCAGATATTTAAACTTATCAACCTGTCTCAAGGTTGTGCCGTTTGCTGTTATTTTGCAGGAGGGGATTTCATGTTTTTTACTGATCACCATGACTTCAGTCTTCTTGCTGTTTAGGTCCAACCCCTTACCTTCGCTTTCTATTTCTAGCATATTCACAAGGTTTTGAAGGTACCTTTCATTTTCTGCAGTTAGCACGGTGTCATCTGCGTATCGAACGTTGTTTATCATTTTTCCTCAAACCTTTAATCCAGGGTCTTCTTCTAGGTTTCTCATGACATTTTCGCCGTAAAGTGAAAACAGATCTGGTGACAAAAACACAACCTTGTCTGACTCCTCTTTTAATATCTTGGAAAGAGCTTATACCATCTGGCCATGATTCATCTTAGGAAAAGTACGATGGACAGGGTGCGGG
>JAPXFY010003281.1:0-22448 GCA_030674185.1 Monoplex corrugatus
GGGAACAATTCCAGTGGTAATAGACTGATTCATGATGTTTGTAATGGTCGGCAAGAGAAGATCCACATGTTGAAAGAGAAGTTTGGTTGGAATGGGATCAAGTTCACATGATTTAGGGGGAGTCTTAAGAATGGTCTTCCGGACAAGGTCTTCAGAAACTGGAATGAAATTTACAAGTGGTTAGCCAGAAAACGACACAGTGTTTGAACCAGTATTTTGAAATGGTGGAAAACTGTCACGGATCTTGAGAATTTTCTTATGGAAAAAATCGGCAAAAATGTGTGGGAGCAGTTTGACATCGGACACAGTGGGAAAAGACACAGGTTTGATTTTTCCAAGAAGCGAGGACATATTGTGAAAGAGTTGTTTACAAGTGGTAGAACTGGACACTAGCGAAGAATAAAAAGCTGTTTTCGCGTCGTGTACGCAATCTGCAACCGTTTGCTTTGCTGCGTCATAGATTTGTTTGTGTACTGTTAACCGTGATGACTGCCAACAGCGCTCGGCACGCTACGCTCTCTCTTCAGCTGACGAAGCTGATCAGCGACAGCGCCGTACCACGGGGTAGGCTTTCCGTCCCGGACTTTTCGTTGACGTACAGGCGCATGCTTGTCAAAAACAGCGGCAAGGGAACTGTTCAAATCGGACACTGACATAACGGTGGTCACAGACTGAGAAAGATCATCAGCGAACTTGTCTTGGTCAATTTTACTAATAGAGCGAGTGGACACAAGCTTTGCTTTACGTTTAGGCTTTTCAGCTGCTAGATAAGACAAAATTGAAAAATGGTCAGAAGAAAGATCATGATGGACACGAGTTGACAAAACAAGGTTATCGTCATCTCTACATATGACAAGGTCGAGAGTATTTCCACAGCTCTGCGTGGGTCCACTAACAGTCTGTTTAAGACCGTATATGTCAAGCTGATCAAGAAATTTTCTGGCATTAAAATCAGAAGTATCATTTACATGGATATTAAAATCACCAGCTAGAACAATACTGCCTTGACAATCAACACAAAAATCAAGAAAATCAGGTAATTCATCAAAGAATTGAGATGTTGAAAGTTTGTTTTTCTTGTTGGGAGGAACTCTGTAGAGCAGAAAGAATGCCACACGTTGCTGTTGGATCATCAAAATAAATTGAACCAGTTCAAAAGTGTCATGAGAGAAAGGAAAATTCGTTGTTGTTGTACAGTTTTCAGTGAGAGAAACTTTGAGGAGGATGGCGGTGCCACCCCCACACTTGACCTTGGCGTTTGGGGGTCGTGGGAAAGACAGCAGCTTGTAGCCTGGGGGTGGTGTCAGGTCGCGGCACTTCGCTTCGTCACCGGACTGACGAAGCCAGGTCTCAGTCAACAGCATGACGTCAATATCGTGATCAAGGACGAAGTCGCAGATCTCGGAACGTCTCTTTGACGGTCCCACAGAGTGCGCATTGAACAAACACAGACACAGCTGATTTGGGAGAGTGTCTAAATCTTGAATCGGGACAGTGATCAGATTGGAGAGGTTACAGCCTTGGGACGATGAAGGTAGAGTGACGTCAGACAGGATGGAGGGTGGCACCAGACCAGTACCAGCAGATGGACAGGCCAGGAGATCTCTGACGAGTGGAGTGCCGCAGACAACCCCGATCTTGCGACATTTTCTTCTGCCCCCACGCCGGGAGTGCTTGCGAGGTAGATTAACGCCCAGTGATAGAGTTTTCAGACGAGTAATCAAATTGGGATCGAGGCGAGCGCCTTGGTCTTGGCAGCGATCAACTGATCGCGAGTGTAAACACAACGAAGAGGGGTCCACCTTCTTGACAAGCGGGGGTCAAAGGTCAAATTTTCACACAGCGCGGCAGGAGCCAGGGACAGTGCAGCGTGCCCCACGTGCCCCACGGAATGCGGATGCTGACGCGCTGGTAGTAATGGCGACTTGCATTCGAACAAAATGGAAAGTCTTACCAGCAGAAGCCATGCCACAATCAACAGTCTGAGAGGTGGAGAAGCTCCGTAGAGCCACAGAAACAACGCCCGATCCATCACAAGCCACCAGAAACAGTTTCAGGCACAATACACTCTCTCAGTCTCACAAAACAGACGAAAAACATGGGAGCAAGTGAAACCCTGCCTGCTAGGCGGACTCACATATACATAACGTGATACAGGACACACGTCCTACTTCCAGTTCAGTCTCATGCCATCCAACAAAGATCTCTTGACATAACATAAAGCATGTATAGATCCAATGAATTAAAGTGTGTAAATGATATTATGTTTCATTGCTTGGGATGGCAAAGTCAGGAACAAAAACTGTCTTGGTGTTTGAATACATATATCACCGTTCTATTCAGCACAGACAACACTGTTGGGTGAAAACAAAACACGTTCCTGTCGATCTCAAAATAAGCACATGTCGATCAAGTCACTTGGAAGGAAACATCTTTTTCGACATCGGTTATGCAGGATGGTTTAAAGTAAGTTTAAATCTTTCTAGGTATGTGCCATTGTGTTTCTCTTCTTCTTTTCTGCCTTTTAACCTTGACGTTACACGGTATTTCTCCACTTCAGGCTTTCTAGATTGCTGCTGACCATTAACTCTTTCTGCCAACAACACCCACAATGGTACAAGTGGATAGATACATGAAATTAAAGGGACAAAACATCCTTTAATATCCACCGATTATTCATCTCTAGCAAACAATCACCAAAGTGTTGTCAAAAGTATTCTAACGCCATATATTCTTTACAGTCATGTAGCACATTTTCAGTGTACTCCAGTTTTAGTTAAAAACTTGTTCACAGGGTACTCTTCTCCATTTTGTTTCTGTTTCTTTTCCTTTTTTCTGAAAATACTGCTGATGTGTTTCTTCATTTGTCTTCATTGGTGATAACGTTTCTGTAATTCAAGTTCATTTGCGCTATTCCATAGCAGCATGATGCTATTCTGTGTTTAGCATTTTAGCAAATTGTTTATAACGATGTGGGTGATGTGTATTTATGTTTATCATTCATGTTTTTCTATTAGATGTATGACACGCTCATCCCTGCGTCGAAGTGAATGGGAGTTGAAAAATCCTACAGTGATAAATCACTGAATAGATTTGAACCCCAATCTCACAGCCGTCATGCCCTTGCATTAACTGATGCATCGGGTTAATAATGTCTTCTGTTTGGTCAATGTAGTTGAATTCAGATTAGGTTTGTTCATTTTGTTTGATTGATTTACTTCATTCTTCCCTAACCCATCTAGTTTATTGTTCCTGTGTCACCACCATGCTCATTTTGTCTCTTCAACACACCTCCAAAACCGCCAAACCTGACATCACCATGAAAACAGGGCATGTAGGGCTACAGAATATGTAACAATTTGTCACAGTGCTACGATGATGAGGAAGGAGATGAAAGAGATGATGCTACGGTGCTCTATTTGGGATGGAGATTGAATGACATGGCTTAACTCTGCGCTTACTTTCATAATATATCTTGGTGTCAACCAGGCTTGAGATATGCAGACACCTGTGGTCCATCCTCAATAATGTATCTGTGAAACATATTGTACTCAACTGTGTCTTCCTAACATGTCCAAAACACGCTTAACTCTAGCTGGACAGAATGTTTCCACAATAACATTTTTGGTGTGATGGTAGTTTGAACCCTCAGCCTCGTATTGCGCCAACCACGTGACCACTCTTTCAGGTAGCTCAGTGTAATTTCATTTAGTCTGGTATTGCTTCATCTAGCACAGTTTACTGGGTGGATATGGTCTAGATTCTGAATGGTGTTAACATCCAGTTGCCATGTGGATATGGTCTTGATTTTGGATGGCCTAAACATCTGGCTTTGATTCATCTAGCACAGTTTACTGTGAGGACATGGTCTTTATTCTGGATGGCCTAAACGCCCATAACATCTGCGCATATATATCTATACAGACGCTATGGACGATTAAGCAGTATCCAGCTTCATCCAACATAGTGAATTCATGTTAATGCAGTTTTATGTTGTTATTTACTTTGGCTTAATTCATGTCATAATTTCTATATTTTTACAAAGGCATTTGAACAAAAAGTACATCTGTGACATCGTTACTCAGTATATGTCATGTGTATTGCTTTGATATATGATACTTAGATTAATACAAACACTTCTTCGTGCAAGACATCAGAGACTGTGCTCCACTAATAGACTCACTAAAACAATAGAGTGTAGCTACTGTAATAGTCACTGCTCCTGTTTTGTACAACATTTAAACAAGATCATCATGTAACTCACAATGTCAGATTACAAAATGAAACGCAAGTTCATTTCACACACTGAAGTACACAGCAGAAGTTGAACGTCGATCAATACAAGAAAGAAACGAACATTCTGAACACAACGGTTGATCGCATTACCAACAGTACAAGAGCTGTCTTCGTTCGACATATATAGCTCTCACAAAGATCAAGTGACGCATCACGCGCTTTTCACATAATTTGATATCAGCTTCCCAAGAGTATTCTTGACTTCCAAGATCATGAACAGCGACATGCCTCAAAGAAAATGAAGCTTTATTGCCTTTATCTATTTTCAGATTTATCGTTTTTACAAATTGTGTTCGAAATAAAATCAAATCAAAACAAACTACTATCACCCCCACCATTACCATACCAACCACCCCTACCATTTTCACTGACAACCACCACTTGTCAGTAATTTATGGTAAAGCCATGGTGGCGCTGTTCGTTTTATGTCAATTTTATACACTGTTTATATAGTAGTGATCTTGACAATTATGGTTAGTAATTCAGATGTAAGTTTGTGAACAAGTCCTAGCTGTGGCATGCATAGAAAGAGACCCACTTAAGCTTGGTCATCAAACAGACAATAGGAGTGGGCTTCTTGTGAATAACTGAGATCTCATTGTGGATGAACAGTTAGAAGACATTACTACACTTTTAGATGACATGTGAATTGATATTTGCTCAGAGTTAATGCGCACAATTCTGAACAGATTCATCGACTAAACTAGTAAATTGTACATGATGTTTGTTGTAAATTGTGATCAATGTGATGAGTGATTTTCAAATAGCAATTGAAAAGTGTTGCTATGTCCATCTGCTGAATGTGACAGACACACATGAAGCCTTGTCCGTTGCGTTAATGCCAGATCTTTCGATGTAGCAACGTATAAAGACAGATACAGATGTGGATATGTGACATGGCTAGTATCTCTCTCTCTCTCTCTCTCTCTCTCTCTCTCTCTCTCTCTCTCTCTCTTCTCTCTCTCTCTCTCTCTCTCTCTCTTCTCTCAGTATCTCTGCACACACACACACACACACACACACACACACACACACACACACACCTCTCTCTCTCTCTCTCTCTTCTCTCTCTCTCTCTCCCTCTCCACCAGATGGACTGTGCTACACTGGGTACTGATCAATCGATGTTGACTATAGGAATTTGATTCCCATTCGGATGGTATGTCGTGGATGTGGTATTGTATTTTATTGCTCTACCAACCTAATGTGTCTCTGCTTTTTCATTTGAGTCTAATGAATTAAGAGTGAGTGACAGTGACAGAGAAAATATGTGGTGGACAGCGCTTGTAAGCGCATAAATATCATGGCTGCACGTATGCCTGTACGCAGGAACGTGAGAATCATAGAAAAGTTTGTAAGAAAACCAGACTTCATAATTATCAGCCTATGCGTTTACCGCTAATACATTGCAGAACACTTTTTTTTTTTTTTTTAAATTCAAGTTTAGGCAAAAAATTCATACATATAAATATAAACTGCCTTTTTGTAGAACACACACTTAAATGGATATCATACATAATCCAAAACAATTTTGACTGCCGCGTTCAAGCAAACAGGAACCAGAAAAAAACACGAAAGAAGAGTACGAACGCGTATTTAATACAACAAGACAAGACAGGCGCACATTTTGGGCCAACTGGCCTTTGTCAAGCGTAAAATTACAAACAAATAAACACCAAATACAAAACTTTTTCTCAATTTTTTGTGTTTGGTGTTTGTTTGTAATATTACGCTTGACAAAGGCCAGTTGGCCGAAAATTTGCGCCTGTCTTGTCTTGTATTAGATACACATTCGCACTCTTCTTTCGTGTTTTTTTCTGGATATCATACATGACAATCCAAATATACAGAAAGGTGCATATGTTCATTACAATTTTATGATCTAATTATACACACATTGAAATGGGTTAAGTCTTCTCCATGTAAACCGCATAAATTGAGGATTTTGTGCTCTCCATACATCTACTAGGCAGTGATTTTCAATGATGACTTCCACTTTTTCTTGAGCCGATATATTGTTCTTGTGATTATAGTTACAGTAGTCTATACTTGGATCCAGAACTAGATTCCAGTCGTCGGCAAATAGTATGTTACATATTTTCATTTCCTTTATTTTTCCATTGATACGTGTGTAAAAATTTGGGCTGTCTTTCTTTGGTCCGTATACATTAACTGACAAAATATCTCTGCTCATTGTATATATATATGTTCCGTCAGAACATTTCCTTCAGGGTCTTTGTACACATTTCTAACTTTGAACTCAAAGTTGCTACCCCTCTGGCTTTAGCATTATGAGAATAAAGATAAGCAGTATACCCCCATTCCGCCATATAATACTCTTCAAGTTTGGGGTCAAAGTGAGTGTCTTGTGTCAAGTAGAATGAATTTGTTTGTTTGTTTTTTTGTTTGTTTGTTTGTTTGTTGTTTGTTTCAAATAGTGAAAAACATCTCTTCTCTTTTGAAGATTACCCACTCCTCAACAATTAATAGAAGCAAATGATATTTTGTTTGTCATGTTCTTATTTGATCATATATAATAGCTGTCTTCTCCAGGAGTAATTGTTTGTAACTCCAATGTACATAAAGAACAAGCGTATTATACACACTAAAATTATCATCAACTAACAAACAGTAATACAAGCATCATACCGTTTTATGAACACTCATAATACACACAAAAAATCATAACAAAATGATGCATCCGTTCAAATGTCGTGCCTCTATTTGCCATGTCTCCTCCGGCATATCAGCTGACCCACAGTTGAAACATTCATTGTCAAGCTCAGTCATGTCTTTCTCGCTAACTTCCTTCCATGACGACTGCACAACACGTATCATCTAACATGACAGAATATGTCATTATAGATATGTACACAATTGTAATGAATCACCGTGGTTATTTAAACGATGAGCATACAGATTTCATCGATTAAAAACTAGTTAAAACAGAAACCACATTCCTTTTTGCTAATTCCTCCCTCTTTTTACAAACTCCACCCATCCATCATCAGGAGGTTTACGTCCTTTCTTATTATGTAGTTCTTCATTATGATAAAGGAACATTCAGACAGACAGCAGTTGGTCAGTTATGTATTACATGGTTTAAGCATACACATTGCCAAATTTATAGCCACCTACAATTCTGATTATTTCATCATAATACTTCTGTGAGCTTTGATGCGATTAGGACGAAAACGTTAATCTAATCAGTAGGCCTATGTTTACCACAAATATTGGACATAATTCTCTGTAGATGTTTGCCATTTATTACAGGAATATGCGTGTGATAAAAAATGTATATATGTCTTCCTTGTATCAATAAATAAAACAAAAACAAAACAGTAACAAAAACACCGCATGTGCAATTTCGTCCGTTCTACATGGCATATGTCATTGTAATGTCATCACTTTCCCCTTTTGCGGGAGTCCACCAACCTGTTTGATAAGTTAATCAGTGCAGTACAACATGTAACTTTGTAAATTATGTATAGTTTATATGATTTTTCCCCATTTAGTCCTCTCACCACCCATCATCCCGAAATAACAAAGCACTGGGGGGAGAGGCAGAAAAGGGGGCTTCAGGCAAGATATCGTTCTTATAAATCTGTGCATAACACGATACATATATTTAGGTACTGGTTCGTACCTGCACAAAACACCATATTAACTGTGTCTTAGTATTCCGTGCGACAGTACTGTATATCAGTAACGACAACCACTGGTAGCTGCAGTAATGGAGATGTCTTTTATTACATATTTAGGAAGAGCTCTTGACTACTGTCAACCAGGGCACTCGATATCAGTAATATTAAAATCAAGTTTACAGTTTCTCTTGATTTTCAGATTTCCGGACTAGTATCAATAATTGTCAATATATCGAAAGTAATGTATGCTTGGTCTCAGTCTCTGCGTTCAGTGCACATGCAAACACGTACTTGTGCATCTTTACATGCCCAATCGAGTGCACCCACACCCACTAAAAGCACATGCGCGCGCACTTCAGACACTGATTTGTTGTTCAGACCGTGAGCCATGTAAAGAAGTAAAAAAGGAAGGGACGTTTGAGGGCGATCGTGGTGAGGGTGGGGATTGGAAATGACGTGTGGTAGGGTTAAGGTTGAGTTGAAGGATGGCATGTGTAAAAGAGTTGGGGGTGAGGGTGGGTGATTGTATGGGTAGTGGTGTAGGAAATGAGGAAATGAGGGTGGGGGTTGGATAAGGAGAACTGGAGACAGGCACAGAATCGTTGGCCAGAACGTATGGATGTTGACATGTCGATTATGTTTCTTTATCCAACATGCCACTGCTCGGACGTCAATTGTGATGGTGAGTGAATCGTACGTGGGTAGACACACTGGATCATTCCTGGCTCTCTGACAGGGATAGGTCTCCTGTACAAGCTGATTGTCGTTCTGCTGCTGGGGACAGACTGGACTGTGTTGACAGTGTATTAGTTGTATCCTTCCCCTTCTGTTCATTTATTTGCCTTGGAATGTTTCCATGCCCGTTAGCGTCTCTGGAGTGGTTGGTTTTTGACAGCCAGTCTGAAGGATGGAGGGGATTTGAGGTCTCACGGCCACCAGCAGTTGCTATGGAATCAGCCGCTGCCCAATCCAGAATTTTCAAATTTACACCAGGTACTTCCAGTTTTTGTCTGTCTCTGGGAAGAGCAAAAATCTTTCTATCTCTTGTCCACGTGTTCTGTACTTTATGATGCTGTTTGACGGCAGACAATCTTATCATATTGAGGTGGATCAAATCTTCTGTGATTTCTCGTTTAGTACCCTTCAACAGACGTCCTTTATGTAGTATCTGATCTTTGTACTTTCTGCTGATGAATTTGATTATGATCGATCTAGGCTTGTTGTCTCTGTTTCCAACACAGTGGGCGATGCTAATTTGGGAGGAATCTACGTGCCCCAGACCAAGACCGTCATGAACTACAGCCAGTATCTTCTTTTCACAGTCGGTGGCTGTTTCCCGAGCATCACCCAGAACTATTCCGTGAAGATGGAGACAGTCTCTTTGCCCGTGCTGTTCGAGATCATTACGTTCTTCTCTTTCTCTTTCAATTGTGTTTCTTAACAGTTTGATGTCGTCTTATAAATCTTCGATGTTATCTTCATCTTCTAGCGTCTTCTTCAATTCATCGTTTTCTTTTTGAAGGACAAAAGTCTTCAAATTTTCTTGCGATTTGGGCTGACAGGTTTTGCTCAATCGAGTTGATCTTATGATCTAGTTTATTTAATTTAAGTTAATTTGTGACCTTCCAGCACAAAATGAGTCGCTTGTCACCTACCCTTGATTTTGACTTTTTACATGATTCTAAATGTACGTTTTCTGCTCTTTCTACTGGTGAAAACCCCATGTCAATCAGATGTTTACTTCCTGAGATATAACGTTTAGAAAGCGGTACCCCCGCCGGCGGCCAATTTGAGAAAATTGACAAAAACGGAATGACATTTTCAGTCTTAAGTTTTCCTTAGCAACCAATACTCAATCTTCTTGAAATTTGGCATACTTATCAACTACACAAAGGAATGCTTGTTTACAAAATTGTGTGTTCATATGTGTGTTCTGTCACAAATAAGATCTGTTTGAATATGGATCATGCGGAACTATTTTTCAACATTTTGACTATCTTACCCGTCATGCCTAAACGATTAATAGCTCCCCCCAAAACTCATTTTTAGTAGCAACATGAAAATAAAAACATACAAACTAGTCATTTACAAGCAACACAAACAAAGAAATGAAAAGATAAAGATTTTATTACTTTAAAATCAAGGCAAATATCAATCCAGTTTCCGCACGAACACATCACTTAAGGGCACACACGATCCCTGTACATTTCATTCACAAAAGGCCTGATGTGTTGTCGGAGGTATTCCAGACGGGTGGCTGACAATCCAGGAGGAGGAATTACAGGAGGCAAGTCCACCAGTTGGGTTTGTGCTGTTCTTGCACTGTACGCCAGCTGACACTCCTCTTCAGCATCGCAGAGTTTGTCTTTCATAAAGACAACACCTGGAGCAGCAGCAGAAAATTTGAAGTGGTGTTTTGTCTTGATGCCTTTCAGCGGTTTAAACAATCCACCGAAGAAGGCATGCCAGTCGTACACCTGAACATGTACTTCCCCACTTTCAGTCCCCACCAGCTGAGCACGGTTGATCCCCCTTCTGGTGCTTGAGTCGACGACATGGCGCAGATCATCCAGACAGTGGACTTCACTGACCTTAAATCTGCGCTTCAGAAGCCCAAAGCACCAATCAGGGGCAAATTTTGTGTGCCCCGTAGGCATGAAATTGATGGAAATTTCAGTGTGCAGATTCCTCATTACTCTCCAGGCCAAATACCACATCACATACTTGTTCTTGTTCTGTCCACTACAGTTATCACAGTGTAAGTCCATGTGGGTTTCTCCAAGACCATAGTTCTCCAAGAAATGATGCAGCAAGGAGATGACCATGTTGGAACCCTTGCTGCTGGACATGCCTTCATCGATGAGGTAATTGACCTGTTGAGGAAGGCCTTCTGCACATACTCCAAAGATGCCGCATTTGCGAGGCACAAGGAAGTAGATGGGCCCAGGCTGAAGGGGACTACTGGGGATGTGGACCTGCTGGGCAAAATCAAAACTATAATGCATGGTAGCCTGCATGGTGTTGGCGGTATGTGGACCCAGCCGTGTGATACCAGCGGCAGCTGCAGCAGCCTTTGCAGATTCCACCATGTCCTTATAGTATTTGCGCTCGTTGTCCACAGTGTCCAGGTGTTCCCCGTGCTCTCGATGGACTCGTCGGATATCATCCAAGTCCTCCAAAGGAACACGGCGTATCTTGTCATTGTTCTGCTTGCATTGCCAGCAGAGGTCAGTCATGGGCTTGCCCACAACAATGTATGGAACATACTTTCTCCATTCATTGAAAAATGTGGACTTGCCAACTGCTCGGTGACCTGTGAACAGAATGTGACTATGTCTGTAAAAAAATGCATGTCACAAGTTATGCAACAGCTAAGAAAGAAAAAAAATTATCACAAACATAGTTATTGTGAAGTCTGGACAATTAAATCAAAATATGTTTTGCAGGATAAAATTACAGAAGAATGCCTATTATTTTGGCAACTCTGTTACCACACACTGACAGAAAAACCTGAATGGGGACTGAGCAGTAGTGACTGGAAGTAAACCCTAAAAAATGATGCAGTATCATAGCTACTATCTTTTTTTTTTACAAAATCTACTCTGTTATTGCTCAAAACATTTAGAATAAAATAATACACCTTAACATTTAAAGAGCAAACTGCTCTTATTGCAAGGAGGGTTTCATGAAAAACCTTTTTCTCTCTTCTGATTAAAACAATTTCAAAGTTTACAAATTCCTACATAGAGTTTACAAATTCCTACAAATTTTCAGTTAAAAAACTGAAATAGCTGTAATGGTTTCTTTTTTAAATCTATCAACAAAATGACAGTTTTAAAACTTTTGTACCCCAATACACTGAAAAAAAATATTCAGATGAAGTGTTGACCTTTTCTTATATTTTATGTAATACATTACTCTTGAATTTTTATGTTTGAAACCCCAATAATTTAGCACAGAGCTCACAGAAACAGAATTTTACAATTCTAAGCAGTTAGACTCTGAAGACAAAATACCTCGTGCCTGTGCAAGCCGGTAGTAATGTCTCCAGATGTTCATCTTGGTCTGGGAGGAGGGAAGAATTTTGATGTCGCTCCGCTTAAAACCAGGGACTCGACCAGGCAGCAGTAGTGCATGGTCTTCTGCAAACTGGCGAAGAAACATCACAATTCTCTCTGTGTCTTCTGGAGTCAGGGCTTTGGTGTTGGACTTTCTTCCCCCTGACTTCTTGACCCTTGGAGTCATTCCATTTTCATGGTAATGTTTGGTCAGTGCACTCAACTTGTTCTGGCTGATGCTGAAACAATAAAAGGAAAAGCGTTGCTGATGACTAGTCATAAAATGATAAAGATGATAGAAAAGCATTATGAAATTTAAAAGAAATTAAAAAATGAAAAGAAAAGAAAGAGAAAAAGGTGACAAAAATATATTATATGTAATTATGTGTACATAATTCTCTGTGTGTGTGTGTGTGTGTGTGTGTGTGTGTGTGTGTGTGTGTGTGTGTGTGTGTGTGTGTGTGTGTGTGTCTGTGTGTGTGTCTGTGTGTGTGTCTGTGTGCAGTATACACAGGTACTAGGTGTGACACACAATAAAAGAGAGGGGGGGGGAGAGAGAGAGAGAGAAAGAGAGAGAGAGAGAGGCTGCTTGTAATGTGGACTGTTTCTAAAACAAACTTTGAAATCCTTAACTTATATCAACTTATTCTTAAGCAGTTAATCATATTATTCTTTAATTTTTTATAAACACAACAGCAGACTTTATACCAGTCACATTGAACTCAGAAGCTTTTACCATTCAGTATTATGACTTATGTTTATATAAAACATAATCATAAAGAAAAAATCTGTACCAAAATAAGAAGACAAAACAACCCAAAACAAATCATGAAACAAAAACAATAAACTTCAATCTTTACAGATATTTTCTCTTTTCCATACAGAAAATATTTTGCTCACCCATAAATAAATTTAAATGCTTCTCTGCATATTCTCTTCCCATCATGAAGATAAGATGTCTTTTGATGCTTTCGCTTGGTTTGACGAGAAGGTTTCAAGCAGGTCAGTTCACCTGTGTTGGAAGGCATGCCTGCTAGTATACCAAGTAGGAGGTTGTCTTTCTCTGCTGGAAAAGAAATGGGCAAGAAATATACATATATATCTAGATATAATATAAACAAAACTGCAAGAAAAATATATAACAAAAATGCACAACATAAAAAAACACACATACACACATACACACACACATAAACACACACACACACACACACACACACTCACTCTCTCACCTCAGACATAAACACACAAACTAAAACACACACACACACACACACACACACACACACACACACACACACTTAACAAACACTGCTACTTGCATGTTTTTTTTTCTCTGATTAGGCCTATATATTGAAAAAAAGCATGATTTTTTTGCAACAAAACTGCATAGTGAGTGCACAATTACTGATAGATCTGCTCTGACTTATGACCCCCTTCCCTTCTACCTCTCTACCTTCTGTTCCTATTATCATTTTAAAAAAAAATAGGTATTGAAAAACTAAAGCTGTGTGTACTTCCCTACTTCCCCTACACAAACACACATATACATAGATCTACACACACACACACACACACACACACACACACACACACACACACACACACCACACACACACACACACACACACACACACACACAATACACACCATCATCATCATTACTATTCATTGTCAGATTAACTTGATATTGTATTGACATGAATTTCATGAAATTGTTAACAAATTGAATATAAATAAGGTTGAAACAAACCAACATCTTTTTAAACTAAATATTGAAAGGAAAACAAAGAAAGCAGATAAACTTTCACATACACACACACACATTCTTTCAACAGTTCTCACCTTCATTAAATTCTGCCATATTTACTCTCTTTTCCTGCAGGTCATCAGTAGAAAATTGTGCTATGCAGCCAGTTTTCAAGGGGACTGCTGAAGTTCCTGCACCAGAATCTGCTTTCTTGACTTTTTTAGCCTTGTCATGCAGTTTACACTTGCAATCAATTTCAAAAGACTGAACTTTTTCATATTCTGTGTCAGTGTTCAGATTGACAGAGTCAGATATGTCAACATGAAGAGTGGGTGTTGAAATATCTTCAACAACATCTTCCTCGCCTGAATCTGAATCAGTATTTTCATCTTCATCATTTATTGTGGAATCTGTTTCCTTCGTGGAACATTCCACTGAATCTTTCTTCTTAGGCTGAGTCTTCTCACTGTGACTGACCTCAGGAGCTTCGTCATCGTCGGAAGGATCATTTTCGCTCAAATTTTCTTCAGTAGCACTGGAATCGGTAGCAAAATAATCCTCAATTAAAAGCCTGAGCTCTTCTGAATTATCTCCATCCAGAATATTTGCAGATCGAGCAGAATTCAATGCGATCGCTAGTAGTTTCTCACGCGAGCCGATAGACGCCATTTTCGTTCAAAACTTGTTATCGAAGGTCACATGCTGTCTTCGGCCAATGAGAGGAACGGAATCTCCCCTTAGTGACGCGTTGTTTACGAAAGCTTCCTTATTTTAAAGGTTTCTATTGGATAACTATTTTGGTCAAGCCAAATATGGATGACAAGGTTGAAAGGTCGAATCCGAGACCTTTAAAATGGTGTGTCACTCGACCGGTCTATTAAAAACTGTGAGGGGTAACGGGCTGCCTAAAAGTTAAGTTTTCAAGGTGTTTTAGATCAGAATTTCCCGTTTCCTGGGGTGGGTATGAGTTTTCAAATGTGATTTTTGTCAGGAAAGAAACTAAATATTGTGATTTTATTGATGTTTTCCGGTGCAGAAATGATTATATTTTCAGTCTTAATCAAAATCTCAAATTCGGAACCTGACACCCCTCCGGCCTACTTTGGCCGCTAGCGGAAAACACGCCGAGGTGACAAGCGACTCATTTTGTGCTGGAACGTCACATTTTAAAACCACTAGACCGCCCCATCACGGCAATTCCCGTGAAGTTCCGCCTACCCCGAATATGGCCCCGTCACGGGATATTCCGTGTGCGTCATAGTAAGACTTTTCCAAGCTCTATTTTAAGACCAGGGGTTCCCAATTCACTCCAATCACAAAGCTTAGTGTGTCTGCTATTAATATTTATAAAGCGAAGGATCCAATGAGATTAAAAGGGGTCAGTCTGGGCTGTTACCTAAACCACCCCCTGCAACTTTCGAGCTCACTGATCATCATGGCGGACGAAGAAACTCAACCTGGCCGAAGCGGGTGAAACGAAAGCGAACAGCAAAAGATTACAGTGACTTTGTTACCACTGATGATAAGAAAGTTCTACAATTGATAGAGGACGACGAATTTAGTCGTTATGACGAAACTGCTATGTCAAATGGCTCGCTGGAGTCGAACCAACTTTCCAGAGGAGCGGAGGGGGTGTGTCAACATCGCAATTACGAGAATAGTCCAGCAAGAGGAGAGAGAGCCCGAGTTGGAGGCTGTAACTGACCCAGATTTTGAAGAGGGTGAAGGCCAGTCAGGAGAACAATGGCTCAGACGGGGGGCGAGTGAAACTGGACACAGTACAAGCGTCGTCTGCTACAGCTTACACCGGAACTGACACGGTGGAGCAGCTTGCTCGTGGTCAAGCCACTACGCGTCTACCGCGAGGGCAGGCCATTGGCAGAAGTACAGGTAAGACCCATTGTTTGTCTTGTGTCAGTGTGTTGATAAATGGAGTGTTTACTGTTATCACGGAGCTGTGACTGCAAAAGAGAAGGCTTTGCTGAATGGGTGTGTGGGCGTGGCACTGAGTGTGTTTGTGTCATCACTGTACTTATGTGTGTGTGTGTGTGTGTGTGTGTGTGTGTGTGTGTGTGTGTGTGTGTGTGTAGCTGTGTGTGTATGTGTGTCTATATGGTTGTGTGTAGTTTGTGTGTGTGTGTGTGTGTGTGTGTGTGTGTGTGTGTGTGTGTGTGTGTGTGTGTGTGTGTGCTTGAAACAAGACTGAGTGAGAACTAGTGTTGCAGTGGTGCATGTGTCAATGTAGTTGTGTGTTGTGAGAGAGAGAGAGAGAGAGAGAGAGAGAGTGTGTGTGTTGTGTGTGTGTGTGTGTGTGTGTGTGTGTGTGTGTGTGAGTGTGTGAGTGTGTGTGTTGTTTCCAAGCACAAGGATGTGAACCTGATTTTTTTTTTATATCCACAGGTGGTACCAGAGACTGTGAGACCAGAGGCAGGGGACAGGGAGCTTCTCAGCAGAGAGGGAGAGGGAGAGGTGCAGTATTAGACCAGCCCCTTGTGCCACCTAACAACACCCAGCCAGATATTCCACAGTTCACAGGGGAACCTGGCCTGAAGATTCAGCCTGATGGGGACAGACCTGTGGACTACTACCGGCTCTTCCTCAACAACGAGATGCTTGACAAACTTCCCTATCACCCTGGAGAAGACTGTTAGAAAGCTTTCCTCTGGCAGGAGGTGCAAGGTGTACAGCAAGAGGGGCATCAGGAAAGAAACCAACTTTGTGTGTGGATATTGTCCTTCGAACCCATCTCTTTGTGTGCAGCCTTGCTTCGTGGCGTACCACACCAAGAAAAACTACTACTTGCTGACTGATGCCCTATGTAGACACAGTGTGTGTATGTATTTTTCATCTGTGTGTTGTGTGATGTGCTATTGCAATATTTGTAAAAAAAAAAAAAAGAAAAAGAAAGAAAAAACAACAGTGACACTGAAAACTCGAGTCGCAAAGTGTGTGTGTGTAGATATGAACATGTATTTGGTGATTGTGATTCTTCTTGGACAGAAGGTATGGAAATACATTTTTCATTATCATTCTTTTGCTTTCTGACAATAATTCAGTTTTATTATTCACTGTTTTTCCCTTTTTTTTATACTTATATGATATCATGTCTAGAATAGTGTAAAAAGAATAAATCCTGTTTCATTGGACATAAACTTTCATCTGTCCTGTTGAATGGATGTGTAATTGTGATCAGTGTATAGAGGATTCAATTACCTTTCAGAAAAGTATTAGTTTTATGGACTTTTATTGAGTAGTTTTTGTGTCAGAATTTTTTTTTAATTATTACCCTCCGTGATGTAATATGGCCTGGCAAATAGGGTTTTCGGAGCTAAAAAAGGGCATAGCAGCGAAAGGGTTTTCTCTGTAACTTGTCTCTCCATTCGGCAACTTGACGTGCTGTCACCATCATGTCCACCTTCACCCCTACTTTCTATTGTCTGTCTTTCCTGATTCTCTTCCGTTCCTCCTACTTCCACAAATTCTGTCAATTTGCTCTGCTTGTTGCTTGTTCGTGTGGAGAGCAGATTTGTTTGCTTACTGTTTTGTTTTTATGTTTGTGTTGTATCAACAGAGTTACACGAACTGTCTGAACTCTTACTTACAGTGATGTCTGCTCGACGTGACTTAGTAAGTTTTGTTGGTGCCATCCTTTAGCAGGCTGCTATTTTCTGAAAACAGTACGGGACACACTACTTACCACACAGCTAAACACACTGATACACACGCTGCTGCTGGATTCAATATACATTCACGATCATTTCTGAAATTTGGTTAGCACTCAGTGTCAGTATAATCGTGCATAACTATTTTGTCAATTTGTTCAGTTTGATTAAGTCTCTGTTGACTTAAACACATAAACCAACACCGGCTACAAAACATAATATTTATGCAGTTTGTATCACAGGCTTCTCACCACATACTACTGTACAGTTTGTATCACTGGCCACTCACCATATAATATCTGTACAGTTTGTGTCACTGGCCACTCACCACATACTATCTGTACAGTTTGTGTCACAGCCACTCACCACATACTATCTGTACAGTTTGTGTCACTGGTCACTCACCACATACTATATGTACAGTTTGTGTCACAGGCCACTCACCACATACTATCTGTACAGTTTGTGTCACTGGCCACTCACCACATAATATCTGTACAGTTTGTGTCACTGGCCACTCACCACATACTATCTGTACAGTTTGTGTCACTGGCCACTCACCATATAATATCTGTACAGTTTGTGTCACTGGCCACTCACTACATAATATCATACAGTTTGTATCACTGGCCACTCACCACATAATATCTGTACAGGTTATGTCACTGGCCACTCACACATAATATCTGTACAGGTTATGTCACTGGCCACTCACCACATAATATATGTACAGTTTATGTCACTGGCCACTCACCACATTATATATCTGTACAGTTTGTGTCACTGGCCACTCACTACATAATATCTGTACAGTTTATGTCACTGGTCACTCACCACATAATATCTGTACAGTTTGTGTCACTGGCCACTCACTACATAATATCTGTACAGTTTGTATCACTGGACACTCACCACATACTATATGTACAGTTTGTGTCACTGGTCACTTACCACACACTATATGTACAAGTTATGTCACTGGCCACTCACCACATACTATATGTACAGTTTGTGTCACAGGCCACTCACCACATACTATCTGTACAGTTTGTGTCACTGGTCACTCACCACATACTATATGTACAGTTTGTGTCACTAGCCACTCACCACATACTATAGGTACAATTTGTGTCACTGGCCACTCACCACATACTATCTGTACAGTTTGTGTACTAGCCACTCACCACATACTATCTGTACAAGTTATGTCACTGGCCACTCACCACATACTATACGTACAGTTTGTGTCACTGGTCACTCACCACATACAATATGTACAGTTTGTGTCACTGGTCACTCACCACATACTATCTGTACAGGTTATGTCACTGGCCACACACCACATACTATATGTACAGTTTGTGTCACTGGTCACTCATCACATACTATATGTACAGTTTGTGTCACTAGACACTCACCATAATTACATTTGTGTCACTAGTCCTCACACTATATGTACAGTTTGTGTCACTAGACACTCACCACATACTAACTGTACAGTTTGTGTCACTGGCCACTCACCACATACTATACGTACAGTTTGTGTCACTGGCACTCACCACATACTATACTGTACAGTTTAGTGTCACTGGTCACTCACCACATATATACGTACAGTTTGTGTCACTGGCACTTTACCACATACTATACTGTACAGTTTGTGTCACTGGTCACTCACCACATACTATCTTACAGTTTGTGTGACTGGCCACTCACCACATATTATATGTACAGTTTGTGTCACTGGCCACTCAACCATCTTATGTAAGTTTTTCATGGCTCACACTAGTAGTTGTGTCACTGGCCACTCATAACATCTATATGTACAGTTTGTCGACACGCACTCAACCATACAATGTACAGTTGTGTCACTGGCTTATCTAGTACGTTGTTACTGAGTTCACAGACATCAACAGAAAACAAACAACTAAGTACATTGTGGTCACTAGACACTACAGATCACATAATGTAAGTTTGTCACTAGGACACACACAACATATTACAGATTTTCACTGCACCACATAATGTAAGTTTGGGTCACTGGTCACAACATACATATGTACTGAGTGTCATAAGACATCACACAGATAGAGTACAGGTGACGAAAAAATTATTGTGTACTGGACTACACAGTATGGCTACAGTGATCAGCAGGCCTCACCGACAACTATGTACATTTGTTCGGCAATCACCACATATATGTACAGTTGTGATGGCCATCACCACATACGTACGTACAGTTGTCGGCCGGCACACATCTATAGTACGTTTTGTTGACTGCACTCATCAATATATATGATGATGTGTGGATATTAATGATGTGAGCATCAACACACTTACATATAATGTACAGTTTACAGTCCCCATGGTTTATCACTAACAACACTTAACTACAATGGTAGACACATACTTTACATTTGGACATGACAACACTTATACTTACAAATTTGTATGGATACATACTCTTTCGTTTGTTCACAGAACACCACCTACTAATATGTACAGTTTGTACACTGGCATCACAATAGAAAGTACAGTTGTATCACTACAACACACAACACAATAAGTACGTTTTGTCACGGCACTCCCACATACTAGTACAGTTGTGTCACTGTCATTCACCACAATAACATTTGACACTACCAAGTATACACATGACAGTTGTGTTGACACCACATAAAGACAGTTTGTGTCAATGGTCACTCACACAACTCTACATAGTGTATGACTCACAATAACACTGTTGACCTACCAATTATATACAGCTTGTGTCATGCCACTCAAAACGTTGATCTTACAATTGGTATCCACACCCATATGTTGACCACAAACACTTGCCTCAACGATACAGACTCTAAGTTGACCACAAAACACGTTGCTACCTGAACAAGACTCAATGACCACAATAAACGTTGCTACTGGTTTCTGAGACGAATGTTGCGAGTTCCATGGACAACAAAGAAAACAAACGAGACAATCTGGGTGGAGGCAGACACAAGAAGATCATTCATAAGGAAGACTAGGAAAAGACAAGTAACATTTATAAGCCATTTTGTGAGGAAAGATGAATTAGAGCACCTGGTCACAACAGGAAAGCTGGAGGGAAAGAGATCACCAGGTAGAGCCAGGGAGAAAATATTGGACGGACTAGCAGGATGGCTGAGGACAGAGAAGGTGGAAGATGTGCTTGTGGCAACAAGGGATAGATGCATATGGAGGGCCATGATCGCCAACGCCATGCGGCCGGGCACATGATGTTGTTGTTGTTGATGATGATGATGATGATGATGATGATGTGGATGATTATGATGATGATGAGCAAAACACGTTGACCAATCAATGATACATACAGTCCTCCACTGTTTATCACAAAACACGTTGACCTACCAATGGTAGACACAGTCCTTTACTTTGGACCATGAAACACTTTGACATACCAATAGAGGATACAATCCTCTCTTCTTTATCACCAGAACACGCTGACCTACTAATGTAGATACAGTTTGCTACAGTTGGCAAAAAAGGAAAAAACAACAACACAACAACAACAACAAAAAACGTTGACCTCCCAATGATAGATACAGTCCTCTAATGTTGACCACAAAACATGTTGACCTACCAATGGTATACACAGACATCTAGTGTTGACCACAAAACACGTTGACCTATCAATGGTATACACAGACCTCTAGTGTTGACCACAAAACACGTTGACCTACCAATGGTATACACAGACCTCTAGTGTTGACCACAAAACACGTTGACCTACCAATGGTATACACAGACCTCTAGTGTTGACCACAAAACACGTTGACCTACCAATGGTATACACAGACCTCTAATGTTGACCACAAAACACGTTGACCTACCAATGGTATACACAGACCTCTAATGTTGACCACAAAACACGTTGACCTACCAATGGTATACACAGACATCTAGTGTTGACCACAAAACACGTTGACCTACCAATGGTATACACAGACCTCTAATGTTGACCACAAAACACGTTGACCTATCAATGGTATACACAGACCTCTAATGTTGACCACAAAACACGTTGACCTACCAATGGTATACACAGACCTCTAGTGTTGACCACAAAACACGTTGACCTATCAATGGTATACACAGACCTCTAATGTTGACCACAAAACACGTTGACCTATCAATGGTATATATTCTTCTACTGTTGACCATAAAACATCTTGCCCTACCAATGATAGACACAATCCTCTACTCTTCATCACCAGAACACCTTGACCTATCAACGGTAGAGACAGTTTTCTACTGTTGACCACAAAACATAATGACTGTCTTTGCCATCATTCAATGCTCAGGAATGATAGCCGTTATACACTAATACGAGCGTATTTGCAGCGTCGTTTTACAGCGTTGACTGATAACAATGGTTGTACGCTGACACACATCAGTTATACACTGACACATAATGATTGTACAGTGATACACAGTAGTTGTGTGTGTGTGCACTGGTTATGGTTGTACACTGAACTCAGAATTCTCTGTACACTAATACACAATTATTTCACATGACATATAATGGTTTTACACTGCCACATAATGGTTGTACATTTATAAACAATATGTGTACATTGACACAAAATGGTAATTTACAGAATGGTTGTACGTTAACACATAATGGTTATACACCGACAGAAAAGAATTGTGCAATAAGACATAGTGTTATACACTGACAAGTAATGGCTGCACACTGATGAAGAATGTTATACACAGACACACAATGTTGTGCAATGAGACATAGTGTGTATACTGACACACACTGGTTGTTACACTGATACAAATACAGCATAACTGTACGTTGAGACACGATGGTCGTACACTGACACACACACTTGTACACGATGACATAATATCAGAATACAATAGTTGTATATTGACACATAAAGTTTGGCCAAGCATTGGCAGACAGCAGTATATAACATCCCGAAAATACCGACCAACTATGGTATAACATCTTCTTCCATTTCTTCCTTAATGCCGTGATGATTTCATTTGG
>JAPXFY010003282.1:0-10000 GCA_030674185.1 Monoplex corrugatus
TACCATACCATATCATATCATATCATACCATACTATACCATGTCACACCATATTGTATCATGTCATACCATACCATACCATATCATATCATACCATACTATACCATGTCACACCATATTGTATCATTCATACCATACTATACCATGTCATACCATACTATACCATGTCACACCATATTGTATCATGTCATACCATACCATATCATATCATATCATACCATACTATACCATGTCACACCATATTGTATCATGTCATACCATACCATACCATATCATATCATACCATACTATACCATGTCACACCATATTGTATCATTCATACCATACTATACCATGCCATACCATACTTCACCATGCCATACCATTCTATACCATGTCATACCATACTATACCATATCATACCATACTATACCATGTTATACCATACTATGCCATGCCATACCATACTACACCATGCCATACCTTACTATACCATGTCATATCATACTAGACCATGTCATACCATACTATACCATGTCATACCATACTACACCATGCCATACCATACTATACCATGTCATACCATACCATACCATGTCATACCTTACTATACCTCTATGGCGAAGATTTTGACCCGCAGACCTGCTTTCTTCAGGGTGCTGGCAAGACCGGTGTATTTTTCGGTCTTGTAGATATGTGCTTCTTCCATTCTGCTTTCGTATGGCACAGTGAGTTCTATCAGAATCACTTGTTTCGAGGAGTCAGAGTGGAGAGCGATGTCTGGTCTCATGCCTGTCTTGCTGATGACATCTGGGTAATTTCTCCACCATACTATACCATGTCATACTATACTATACCACGTCATACATACTATATACCATGTCATACCATACTATACTATGTCATACCATACTATACCATGTCATACCATACTATACCATACTATACCATGTCATACCATACCATATCATACTATACTATACTATACTATACTAGGTAGAAAGAAACTCTAGGGAGAGCTAGACAACAGAAGGTCTTCAGAGAAGTAACCCCCTTTAGACAACTGTTTCGGCCCTGAATTCCGTACACTCTCGGGGGGCCGGGCCACATCCAGGTCATGACTCCTGGATGCCCTTCTGCTGTTGTCTATTTTTTTTTTTTTTTTCCCACGCCGGGGATCGAACCTGGGCGATTCTGCGCTTCAGAACTGCGGTACGCGGTTTTACCAATGTGCTAACGGGGCACACATCATCTGTAGGGAATTTAATCCTTATGAAGTTCACTTTTTTCGTTCCTCCTTGCCCAGATCCAGCTTGAGCTCCTTTCTGCTGCCTCTGCCATCGCTATACTATACTATACTATACTGTACTATACTATACTATACTATACCATGTCATACCATACCATATCATACCATACTATACCATGTCATACCATACTATACCATGTCACATCATACTATACTATGTCATACCATACTATACCATGTCATACCATACTATACTATGTCATACCATACCATACAATACCATACTACACCATGTCATACCATACTACCATATCATACCATACCATATCATACCATACTATACCCTGTCATACCATACTATACTATGTCATACCATACTATACCATGTCATACCATACTATACCATACCATGTCATACCATACTATACCATACCATGTCATACCATACTATGCCATGTCACACTATACTATGCCATGTCACACCATATTATACCATGTCATACCACACTATACCATGTCATACCATACTATACCATGTCACACCATATTATACCATGCCACACCATACTATACTATGTCATACCATACTATACCATGTCATACCATACTATACCATGTCATATCATACTATACCATGTTATACTATACTATACATTGCTATACCATGCTATACCATGTCACACTATACTATACTATGTCATACCATACTATACCATGTCACACTATACTATATTATGTCAGACCATACTATACCATGTCACACTATACTATACTATGTCATACCATACTATACCATGTCATACCATACTATACCATGTCACACCATGCTATACTATGTCATACCATACTATACCATGTCACACCATACCATTTCATACCATACTATACCATGTCATACCATACTATACCATGTCATACCATACTATACCATGTCATACCATACTATACTATGTCATACCATACTATACCATGTCACACCATACCATTTCATACCATACTATACCATGTCATACCATACTATACCATGTTATACTATACTATACAATGCTATACCATGCTATACCATGTCATACCATACTATACCATGTTATACTATACTATACAATGCTATACCATACTATACCATGTCATACCATACTATACCATGTTATACTATACTATACAATGCTATACCATGTCACACTATACTATACCATGTCATACCATACTCTACCATGTCACACCATAATATACCATGTAATACCATACTGTACCATGTCATACCATACTATACCATGTTACACCATACTATACCATGTCACACCATACTATACCATATCATACCATATTATGCCATGTCACACCATACTATACCATGTCACACCATACTATACCATGTCACACCATACTATACCATGACATACCATATTATGCCATGTCACACCGTACTATACCATGTCACACCATACTATACCATGACATACCATATTATGCCATGTCACACCGTACTATACCATGTCACACCATACTATACCATGTCACACCGTACTATACCATGTCACACCATACTATACCATGTCACACCATACTGTACCATGTCACACCATGCTATACCATGTCATACCATACTATACCATGTCACACCGTACTATACCATGTCACACCATACTATACCATGTCACACCATACTGTACCATGTCACACCATGCTATACCATGTCATACCATACTATACCATGTCATACCATATTATGCCATGTCACACCGTACTATACCATGTCACACCATACTATACCATGTTATACCATACTATACCATGGTATACCATACTATACAATACTATACCATGTTATACCATACTATACCATGCTATACCATGCTATACCATGCTATACCATGCTATAACATGCTATACATGTCACACCATACTATACCATGTCATACCATACTATACCATGTCATACCATACTATACCATGTCATACCATACTATACCATATTATACCATGTCACACCATACTGTACCATATCATACGATACTATACCATGTCATACCATATTATACCATGTCACACCATACTATACATGTCACACCATACTATACCATGTTATACCATACTATACCATGGTATACCATACTATACAATACTATACCATGTTATACCATACTATACCATGCTATACCATGCTATACCATGCTATACCATGCTATAACATGCTATACATGTCACACCATACTATACCATGTCATACCATACTATACCATGTCATACCATACTATACCATGTCATACCATACTATACCATATTATACCATGTCACACCATACTGTACCATATCATACGATACTATACCATGTCATACCATATTATACCATGTCATACCATACTATACATGTCACACCATACTATACCATGTCATACCATATTATACTATGTCATACCATATTATACCATGTCATACCATACTATGCCATGTTATACCATACTATACCATTTCACACCATACTATACATGCCATACCATACTATACCATGTCATTACCATACTATACCATACCATGTCATACCATACTATGCCATGTCACACCATACTATACCATGTCACACCATACTATACCATGTCATACCATACTATACCATGTCACACCATACTATACTATGTCATACCATACTATACCATGTCATACCATACTATACCATGTCATACCATACTATACCATGTCATACCATACTATACCATGTTATACTATACTATACAATGCTCTACCATGCTATACCATGTCACACTATACTATACCATGTCATACCATACTATACCATGACATACCATATTATGCCATGTCACACCGTACTATACCATGTCACACCATACTATACCATGTCACACCGTACTATACCATGTCACACCATACTATAACCGTGTTATACCATACTATACCATGCTATACCATGTCATACCATATTATGCCATGTCACACCGTACTATACCATGTCACACCATACTATACCATGTTATACCATACTATACCATGGTATACCATACTATACCATACTATACCATGTTATGCCATACTATACCATGCTATACCATGCTATACCATGTCACACCATACTATACCATGTCATACCATACTATACCATGTCATACCATGCTATACCATGTCATACCATATTATACCATGTCACACCATACTATACCACATCATACGATACTACACCATGTCACACCATACTATACCATGTCATACCATACTATACCATGTCATACCATACTATACCATGTCATACCATACTATACCATGACATACCATACTATGCCATGTCACACCATACTATACCATGTCATACCATACTATACCATGTCACACCATACTACACCATGTTATACCGTACTATACCATGCTATACCATGCTATACCATACTATACCATGTCACACCATACTACATGTATACCATGTCATATCATGCTATACCATGGCACACCATACTATACCATATCATACTATGATACACCATACCATGCCATTCCATGATATACCATGTCAAATCATACAATACCATATCATACCATACTATACCATACCATACCATGTCATACTACACCATACCATACCAGACCTGAGCATACCAGACTAGACCAAATCGAATCATACCACACCACGCCATATCATACTATACCATACCATACCATACCATACCATACAATACCATACCATACAATACCAAATCACACCACACCATACCACACCAAACCATACCACACCATACCGTAGAACACCATACCACCAAACCACACCACACCATACCACACCAAACCACACCACACCATACCATAACATTATACACCATACCACTCCATACCACATCATACCATACCACACCATACCATACCACACCATACCATACCATACCACTCCATACCATACCATACCATACCACACCATACCATACACACCACACCATACCATACCATACCATACCACACCATACCACACCATACTATACCACACCACACCATACCACACCATACCATACCACACCATACTATAGCACACCATACCATACCACACCATACCATACCACACCAGACCATACCATACCACACCATACCATACCATACCACAGCATACCATACCACACCATACCACACCATACCATACCACACCATACCACACCATACCATGTCATACCCCACTATACCATACCATAGCATACCATACCATACCATATCACATCATGCCATACAATATTACATAACTGTGGAACTGGACATGTTCGCCGTGCATGCTGATTCTTTGCAGTCCACTGTCTGTCAGGGGTCTGAATGATGTAGAAATAGACTTAACCCCCCCCCCCCCCCCTTGTCTGCTAGCAGAGTTTTCGAAACTGGCTCGAGAAACATTTTGTGTATGCAGCTCCAATACTATCAAATACATCCATAAATATTCAGAGCATTCTCAGTTGCAGACAGTTATTCTATTCTGTCCTACCATGCACATTTGGTGTTATTTTATACCATACCACTATGATACAAGGATGCTCGGATACGATTCCCGGAGGAGGACAAATTTCTAATAAAAAAAAAATGGTGACAGCAGAGCAGAGAGGCATCCAGGAGTCATGACCTGGATGCGGCTCGGCCCCCTTAGAGTGTCAGGAGTTAAGGGTTTGATGGACGTTTGCAGGCCCCAGTAGCTCAGTTGGTTGAGCATCGGATTCACATGCTAATGTTGTGGGTTCGAATCCCAGGGTGCGCTACGTCAGAAAAAAAAACTGGCCTTCTCATCGTCCCATCTTAACATCATTGTTGTTCTGGTGGAGTCAGTGTAGGATTAGATAGGTCCCCCTTCTTCCACTTCCCTGGGATGGTTATCCCCGTCGGCCATATCACCTGAGGTGGGTGTAGACGTAAAAACCGAACCAAATCAATCAACTGATGGAGGTTTCTCCTCTGAGGAACTTCTGCTGTCCAACTCTCCCCTGAGTCTCTTACTATCACCATAGGGCATTTTTATCATCTCATATCGCACTATTGGATATCATATGCCACAATATTAAATCATTTCCAACCCGTTAAATGGAAGCGGCTAGTTTGTTGAATTCATGTTTTGGGACATTGGAAAACACTTGTGGTCTTATGGTTGAGATTAGAAAAAATCTCAGACTTGTAAAACTAGAGGCCTTTGTAGGTCTAGTATTTGCGGTCGATAAAATCGTGTGAACTATTGACTTTGAGGAATTATATCTTTCCGCTTCATATCCGTAACAGTGTAACTTGTTGTGTTCCTCTTTGTGAAAATAAAAGTTATGACTTTAAGCATCGTTGAAATGTGGGATATAACTGCTTTCATTTGCTTTTATCAATGTAGTCATTTATTTTGAAATGTTCGAGCCACAACATAGATAGTATCAGTTGCAAAAATAATGATTGTTATTCATACCTGCTGTGTTTATTACACAAATATTACTGAAATTTGGAGCTTGGTGTCTGTATTTCTATGGCATACATTGTTTGTGGTATTTGATGTTATTTCATTGTTTGTGGTGTACAGTTGAAACTTGGAAATAGATATGAAATTTGTTACCGTTTTAAAGATTGACAAAAATGTTTTATTTTGAAAAATACACACTCATCGAAAAAATTATTTTGTGAATCATTTATTCTGCATTTTGTACTTCTGTCTGCCGGTGAAAAGTCCTCGGTGTGGGTGGTTTTACATAGATAATATAAATTTTCTCATCGAAATTCTGTATTGTAAGTTACGAACTTTTATTTCATACATTTATTTTATGGATCTCTTTTCCACTGAAAATCCATATATGTGAAGGATTCTTTGTGAATATTTGAAAGGTTTCAATTTACCTTGTTATTTTATGACACTTGTCATATTTTTCTTGTTTGTTTGTTTGTTTGTTTGTTTGTTTACTTGTTTACTCAAGGGTTTGTTGTTTTGTTTTGGTTTGGTTTGGTTTTTGGTTTTTGCTTTTTTGTTGTTTGTATATTTATTTGTTTGTTTGTTTGTTTTTGTATATTTATTTGTTTGTTTGTTTTTGTTGCTTTATCTCATTTGTTTGTTTGTTTGTTTGCTTGTTTCGTGGATGTTCATTCGTTTGTTCGTTTGTTCGTTTGTTTGTTTGATCATTGCACTCAGGGAGGTTACCTTTGCGCTCACCTTTTTTCCTCATTTTCTACGACACCTTGATGGCCACAGAAACTGGCACAGTTTTTACAATGTGATGATGATGATGTCGATGAGGATGATAATCATGATGCTATGGAGTTCCATCTAGGATTGAGACTGTGTGACAGGGTTGTACTCTACGCTAACCAGACCCGAGACATACAGACACCTGCGGTGCTGGACAGAAGATTTGAGCAACACCCTCAATGACGCATCCGTGAAGTGGATGAGACTCGACTGTGTGGTCCCAGTCTTCCCAAATGAGCCCATAGTACGCCCAACTCTGGGTAGGAGCTGGTTAGAGCCGAAAAATCCCACAATGATTTTTAAAGGGACTGATGGGGATTCGAACCTACAACATTCCAGTGAGTAGTCCGTTGCGCTAACCACTACACCATGGCGACTGGTGCTCGTGGATATTTGTTGTTACTGGCCATTTGTTGTCGTTGTTTTTAGTTTTCTCAGATGCCTCTATAAAAATTATTCATTTATGTATTTGTGTATCCATCTATTCATTTATTTATTTATTTATTTATTTTGTTTATCTATTCATTCATTTATTTATTAATTATTTGTATATTCATGTATTTATTCATTCATCTATTTATTCTATTATTCATTAATTTATCCATTCATCCATTCATTCATGCATTTATTTGTTTGTTTGTTTGTTTTTTGTTTGTTTGTTTGTTTGTTTATTTATTTATCGATTCATTTATTTGTTTATTTATTCATTCGTTTATTTATTTATTTGATAAATCGGGCTTGTGGATCATAAACTGGTGTTTCTCTTTGTTTGTTCATTTCTTTTCTTTTTTTTCTTTGTTTGTTTGTTTGTTTGTTTAACATTCATCTGTTAGTTAAACATCCAGCCATGTGAATGATTCTCTGTAAAATATGTGAGTTGTCTTGTCCAAATTTCTGATTTGTAAATCATGTACTGTTTTATTTCCATCTGACTGTAGACTAAATTTCAACCAAAGTGAACGTTTCTTCTGTATGTAATCTGCAATTTTAGTCCATGATAATCAGTGTGGGGGTAGACATGGCGATATTCTATTTTGAAATTATGTTCCAACTGCTTAGATTGATAATGATAATTTTTGAAAAAAGATGGTCATACCACTCTAACAATATTCTTTTTCTTGTAAGAAATTTTCTAAACCCCCCCCCCCCAAATTTTTATTTTCAGATTTGTGTATTTATCAAGGTCATTGTGACCCCGAAGAAGCTTATGATAGACAAAAACTTGGCGTGTAGCGAGAATTGTAGACCATAGAGACAATGAAAACAGAATGTAAATATTGTGAAAAGTTTTTATTAAAAAAAAAAAAAAAAAACGTGCTGTTTGCACATCTTTCTCAAAAAAGTGTTGATAGTAGACACTTTCCTTTAGTCTGTGTGACCTTGACCTTGAACATTGTCGCTAAACGTATCAGTTCGGGACTCTTTACGAAATTTTGGTCAAAACTGTGAACCATTAAAGATCTATCTAGAAACAGCTGAGAAAATTTTGCTGACACATTCTTCTCACACACACACACACACACACACTCACACACACACACACACACACACACACACACACACACACACACACACACACACACACACACACACACACACGCACGCACACACACGTCTCCCCCAAGTAATACCAAATTATCTCTTTCAAAAACAACAACAATAATAACATAAAGTTGTATATAATTTATATATAGCCAGTCAATTTTCATTCCTCTTCTCTCTCCAAACGTGTTGGTTGGCTAGTCAATGCTCATTCCATCTCTCTCCAAATGCCTTGGGCGACCAGTCATTATTCAATCCATTCATTCCATCGCTCTCCCAATGTCTAGGATTGCCAGTCAATTTTTATTCCATCTCTCTTCCAATGTTTAGGATGCCTGGTCAATGTTCATTCCATCTCTCTTCCAGTGCTTAGAATGGCCAGTCAATGTTCATTTCATCTCTCTCCCAAAGTGTAGAATGGCCAGTCAATGTTCATTCCATCTCTCTCTCTCAATGCTTTGCATGGCAGTCAATTTTCATTCCATCTCTCCAAATGTCTTTAATGGTTCGACAGTTTTCATTCCATCTCTCCCATGTTTAGGATGGCCAGTCAATGTTCATTCCATCTCTCTCCCAATGTTTAGGATGGCCAGTCAATGTTCATTCCATCTCTCCCAATGTTTAGAATGGCCAGTCAATTTTCATTCCATCTCTCCAAATGTTTAGGATAGCCAGTCAATGTTCATTCCATCTCTCTCCCAATGTTAAGGACGGCCAGTCAATGTTCATTCCATCTCTCCCAATGTTAAGGACGGCCAGTCAATGTTCATTCCATCTCTCTCCCAATGTTTAGGATGGCCAATCAATGTTCATTCCATCTCTCCCAATGTTAAGGACTGCCAGTCAATGTTCATTCCATCTCTCCCAATGTTTAGTACAGCCAGTCATTGTTCATTCCATCTCTCTCCCAATGTTTAGGATGGCCAGTCAATGTTCATTCCATCTCTCTCCCAATGTTAAGGATGGCAAGTCAATTTTCAATCCATCTCTCTCCAAATGTTCAGGATGGCCAGTCAATGTTCATTCCATCTCTCCCAATGTTTA
>JAPXFY010003282.1:17500-22442 GCA_030674185.1 Monoplex corrugatus
TGTGTGTGTGTGTGTGTGTGTGTGTGTGTGTGTGTGTGTGTGTGTGTACGCGCGGGCGTCCGGGAGCGCTTGTATGTGTGTGTGTGTGTGTGTATTTGTGTCTGTGTGAAAGTATGTGCGTGCGTGTGTGTGTGTGTATGTTGTGTGCGTGTGTCTGTCTGTCTGTCTGTCTGTCTATATGCATGTATGTCTGTCTCTTTCTCTCTCCGTCTCTCTCTCTCTCTCTCTCTCTCTCTCTCTCTCTCTTTCTTTCTCTCTCTGGCCCTCTCTGTCTGTCTGTCTGTCTGTCTGTCTCTCTGTCTCTGTCTCTCTTCTCTTGCTCACTCTCTCTCTCTCTCCTTCTCTATCTGTCTGTCTCTGTCTCTTTCTCCTTTTCTGTCTGTCTTAAACTCTCTCTCCCCTCTCTCTCTTTCCCTCTGTCTGTCTCTCTCCCCCTCCCTCTCTCCTTCTCTCTCTCTCTCTGGATCTCTTCCCCCCCCCTTCCCTCTCTCACTTATAATGTTTTGTCGTGGGAATGAGAAATCTTGGGGGGGGGGGGGGGGGGGGTGTGATGCCGGAGGGAGCAGGGATACGGTGTTACTGTTTTGATTATTTTTGCACCATATTCAATATTTACTGGTTAGGTGTGGGTTTTGAGTGGTTTTGCTTCGTTTTCTTTTGATTTTGTCTTACTTTTCTTGTTGTTTCAATTGTCTTTGTTTTGTTTGTTTTCGATGTGAGATTGTGTGTGTGGTGTGTGTGTGTGTGTGTGTGTGTGTGTGTGTGTGTGTGTGTGTGTGTGTGTGTGTGTGTGTGTGTGTGTGTGTGTGTGTGTGTGTGTGTGTGTGTGTGTGATATAGTATGTGTCATGTGTGTGTAAATGTATGTGTATGTGTATGTGTATGTGTGTGAGTGTGTGTGTGTGTGTGTGTGTGTGTGTGTGTGTATGTGTGTGTGTGCGCGCGCGCGCGCGTGTGTGTTCCCGCATGTGCTTTGTTTTATTCTAGATGTACATGTATGTACGTGCGCACGCGCGAATGTCTGTGTGTGTGCGTGTGTGTACTTGTGCGCGCACGTGTTGTCATTGTCGTCGTCATCACAAACGAAAATGATGAACTGCGCAAAAGCAAACGTGTGTGTGTGTGTGTGTGTGTGTGTGTGTGTGTGTGTGTGTGTGTGTGTGTGTGTGTGTGTGTGTGTGTGTATGTGTTTGCGAGTGTGCGCGCGTGTGCGTGTGTGTGTGTATGTATGTGTGCTTGCGTGCGTGTGTGTGTGTGTGAGTGTGTGTGTGTGCGTGCGTATGCGTACATGCGTGTGTCTGTCTGTTTGTCCGTCCGTCCGTCTGTCTGTCTGTCTGTATGTCTGTCTGGTCTGTCTGGTCTGTCTGTGTTTGTGGTTGTGGGTTTTGTTGAGAGGTTTACTGTCGCCTCAAAAGCGCACAGATAATTTTTGCAAAAAAATGACATGAATAGATTTTCTTTCTTTCTTTCTTTCTTTCTTTCCTTCTTTCTTTCTTTCTTTCTTTTCCTTCTTTCTTTCTTTCTTTCTTTCTTTCAAGACTGATATGAATAGATTTTCTTTCTTTATTTATTTCCTTCTTTATTTCCTTCTTTCTTTCTTTCTTTCTTTCAAAACTTATATGAATAGATTTTCTTTATTTATTTATTTCCTTCTTTCTTTCTTTCTTTTTTTCTTTCTCTCTTCCTTCTTTCATTTTTTGTTAATTTGTTTTTTTTTCCTTTTCGTGCAGTGTATCAGCGTGGTTGTATCACAGCTCTGTGACAGTGGTTCTGACTGCAAGAACAACGAGTGTTGTATGATCACCCCTGGTGGCCCCATATGTCAGCCCTTTATTCAACTGGGGGGAGGTCTGTCTGTCTGTCTGTCTGTCTGTCTGTCTGTCTGTCTGTCTGTCTCTGTCTGTCTGTCTCTGTCTGTCTGTCTCTGTCTGTCTCTGTCTGTCTCTGTCTGTCTGTCTGTCTCTGTCTGTCTGTCTCTGTCTGTCTGTCTGTCTGTCTCTGTCTGTCTGTCTGTGTGTCTGTCTGTCTGTCTGTCTCTGTCTGTCTATCTGTTTGTCTCTGTCTGTCTGTCTGTCTGTCTTCTGTCTGTCTGTCTGTCTTGTCTGTCTGTCTGTCTGTCTCTGTCTGTCTGTCTGTCTCTCTTCTGTCTCTGCCTGTCTATGTCTGTCTCTGTCTGTCTGTCTCTGTCTGTCTGTGTCTGTCTGTCTCTCTGTGTCTGTCTGTCTGTCTGTGTCTGTCTGTCTGTCTGTCTGAAAGAACGGCGAAATAAAGAGAGACTGTTTCATATCGCCTGGAGAGGTGTTTGTGTGTTAAGTGCGTGTGTGTGTGTGTGTGTGTGTGTGTGTGTGTGTGTGTGTGTGTGTGTGTGTGTGTGTGTGTGTGTGTGTGTGTGTGTGTGTGTGTGTGTGTGTGTATTTGTGTTTCTGTCTGTGTTAGCAAGATTTTTTTTTCAATTATTTCTGGATGGATCTTAATCAAAAGTATGCATCACTAATGAGTGTGTGTGTGTGTGTGTGTGTGTGTGTGTGTGTGTGTGTGTTGTGCGTGCGTGTGCGTGTGCGTGCATTTGCACAAACGCATTGTTTATGTATTTTTAGGACATGTATTCATTTATACCATTTGAGTCTTCTTTTTGACTTTGGTTCCTAACACTTGCGTTACTATCGTTTCTAATCCTTATTTTCATGTGACATTTTGTCATTGTCTGTTTCTACTTGATTGAAGGGTTGACCCTTTGACTCCTACACCCTGTCCACCACCATCCTGCATTAGCAGCCATAGTACCAAAGCAAAAGCTTAACCTTTTGACTCCCACCCCCTATCCACCAGCATCCTGCATTGTCAAACATGCTAGCAAAACAAAACTTAACCCTTTGACTCCCTCACCCTATCCATCAGCTTCCTGCAGGAATCTGATGGAGAGGGTGAGGGTGTCAAAGGTTAAGTTATGACAGTTGGTGGATAGGATGCGGGAGTCAAAAGGTTAAGTTTTGGCAGTTGGTGGATAGGGTGCGGGAGTCAAAGGGTTAACTTTTGGCAGTTGGTGGATAGGATGCGGGAGTCAAAGGGTTAAGTTTTAACAGTTGGTGGATAGGGTGCAGGAGTCAAAGGGTTAAGTTTTGGCAGTTGGTGGATAGGGTGCGGGAGTCAAAGGGTTAAGTTTTGACAGTTGGTGGATAGGGTGCTGTAGTCAAAGGGTTAAGTTTTGACAGTTGGTGGATAGGGTGCGGGAGTCAAAGGGTTAAGTTTTGGCTGTTGGCGGATAGGGTGCGGGAGTCAAAGGGTTAATAATGTTTTATCCCTGCAAAAGTGCAAAAAGCGTGCTGTTTGACACGGACAGCTTTCGCTGTTTAAATGACATTCTTATAAACACTGAGTCAACGATTGGGTTGTAGGGAAAAGATGACTAAATCCTTCATTCCTTACACAGATGTGGACTTCAAAGTAACACAGTTTATGCGAGAAATCTGTGGCAGGAGGATTGGAATGAACACACAGACAACAAACTTTCCAGAATCTGTTCGAACCTGAAAAAAAAAAAATTCTCCCATCTGCTGCAGGGAACCGTAAGAAAGAGACAGTGTTATGTAGGTTACACACGGGTCACACATCCTACACTCATTCGTGCCTTTTTTCCAAAAAAAAAAAAAAAAAAAAAATGAAGAAGCACCGTGGTGCATACCATATGATGAGCCACTGAGCATCAGACACCTTCTTCTTGAATGCTGGGAATGTGAGACGTGAGACGTAAGCACTCATCATCATCATTATCAGGTGCCCTGCCGCATGGCGTTGGCGATCATGGACTTCCATCTGCCTCTATCTCTCGTTGCCCCTAGCATCTCCCCACCCTCCTCGTACCCAGCCACTCTGCAAGTCCGTCCAGTATTTTCTCCCTGGGTCTACCCGGTGCTCTCTTTCCCTCCAGCTTTCCCGTTGTGACCAGGTGCTCCAAATCCCCCTTCCTCATAAAATGGCCTATAAATGTTGCCTGTCTTTTCCTAATCTTCCTTATGAGTGATCTACTTGTGTCTGCCTCCATCAAGATTGTCTCGTTTGCTTTCTTTGCTGACGTAAGCACTACACGGCGGATTCCTTATAGAACCTTTTCCGAGGCGTACCTCTTGATGCAGCTTTCCAGGTTTTACGAGAGATCAATAGATTTCACTCGATATGACTTTACGTATGAGTATGTTATTCTTTTAAAGGTATTTTAGACTTGCAAGGATAACGGTGAGTATGGTTTGTAACTGTTGTCTTTTTTTTTCTTTTTTTTTTTTAACCTGGGTGTCGTTTTTGATGTGGTGTTAGCCCTAATATGGCTTTAGTAGTCGGCTGGGCTACAAGCAATATGAACCTGAACCAAAACAAATCACTATCTGTTGTTTGTCAAATCTCTCAGTCTGTTACGTGCTGAGCGGAAGAGACCCTCACGACAAACCCGCCATGCCTGTGACGCAATGCCCCTGTGACCATGGTTCCACGTGCATGCCCTCTGACCCGTCCTCTGACGCTATACTGGGGGCCAAAGGTCAGTGTCTGTGATATGTCTGCTGCAGTTCTTTTTTGGTTTGTTTGTTGTTTGGTCATTTATTTGTGTGTTTTTGTTTGTTTGGTCGGTTGGTTGGTTGGTTGGTTCCTTGCTTGCTTGCTTGCTTATTTGCTTGCTTGCTTGCTTGCTCGCTCGCTCGATTGCTCGCTGGCGTGCTTGCTTGTTTGTTTGTTTGCTTACTTGCTCGCTTGCTTCCTTGCTGGCAAGAACGAAGAATGACATATGATTATTTTATTGTATAGAGTTTCCAACGAAAGCGAGAAAGTTTGTTTGTTTGTTTTTACTGCAAACATTCTATTTCATGCAGACAGGGATGATTATAAAAGGAATGTGTGTTTGAGCAGATGCATAGAAGGATAAATGGTTGGGTGGATGGTTGGATGGTTGGTTG
>JAPXFY010003283.1:0-12500 GCA_030674185.1 Monoplex corrugatus
AAAACAATAAAAAACCAAAAAACAGATACATAAAACCCCAAAAAAATATATACATAAACCAAAATCAAAAAACAAAAACCAAAACACAAACAAAACCCAAAAAACAAAAAATACAAAACCAAAAAAAAAATATACAAATACCAAAAAAAATCATAAAAAAACCAAAAACAATATAACAAATACCCAAAACAAATATACAAAACCAAAACAATTATACAAATCCCAAAAAAAAATATATACAAAACCAAAATCAAAATAAAAAAAACCCAAAAACAAAAACAAAATACCAAAATCAAGAATTCAAAGCCCCAAAAAAAACATAACCAAACCAAAATAAAAAAACATAACCAAAATCACAAATACAAAAACCAAAATCACAAAATACAAAAAACCAAAAAACAACATCAAAAACCAAAATCACTGATAAAAAAAAAACCAAAAATTTTAACATAAAACCAACACACAAAAACAATTCAAAACAAAAGGAAAGCGAAAAAAGCCCAAAACCCCCCCCCTAAAAAAAAAAAATTTTTAAAAATTTTAAATAAAATAACCCCCTTTCAAGCCACATTTTTGCGTTAAATTAACCCCCCCCCAAGCCCATTTTTTTTAAAATTGAAAAATTCCCCCCCACTTTTTCGTTTTTTTGACTTTCCCTTTAAAAACCCCAATTTATTTTTTTTTAAATTGACAATAAAAAATTACATTTTTTTTCGTTTTTTTGTCAAAAAAAAAAACCAAAAATTTTTGTTGTTTTGAATACAATTTAGCAAGCCACATTTTTTGGTCGTTTTTTTTACAAACAAAGCCAAATTTTTTTTTTTGTTTTGAATACTTTTAACAAGCCATATTTTTTTTTATTTGACATAAAAAAAAACCTATTATTGACTTATTTTGACATAGATCTACAAAAAAAACCAAAATTTTTGTAGTTAACGACATATAGTGAGCCAAATTTTTAACCATTTTTGACATAATAAACCAATTTTTTCATTTTTTGACATATTAAAAAACCAAATTTTTGACATATTTTGACAATTAAAAAGCCATATTTCGATTTTTTTGACAGTAAAGCATTTTTTTGTATTTTTTTTGACAAATTTGTTTTCAAAAAAAGTAACATAACTCTTGAAGTCAGGAGTTATCTCCCATGTAAAATTTCTAAAACCCCCAACACAGTTTGCGCTGCCCATTCAGCTAGCATGGAACGCAGCCACAAAGCAAAAAGGGGGTAGCCAGAACTTTTCTACATGGGAGATAACTCCGTACTCTCAAGAGTTATGTTACTTATTTGAATTTAAAATTCCCCTGCTCCCTCTATTTCCTTTGGTATTACAAATTTTTGTTTTGTTGTCTGTTGCATTTTTTTTGATGGGTTGCCTTCACCTGGGGAAAGATGGACGTTTTCTGTACATATGGGGAAACAGGCTATATCCTTGGGGGGGGTACAGTCATCTATATTTGGATACATGGTCTTTTTTTTTTTCTGCTGTCAGTGTGGTGTTGGTGTGTGTGTGTGTAGGGTTTTGTGTGGGTGTTTGTTGTTTTTGTGGTGTGTGTGGTGTGTGTTGTGTGTGGGTATGTCTGTTTTGTGTGTGTGTGGTGGTGTGTGTGGTATTTTTTGTTTGTGTGTGGTGTGTTTTTTGCGTGTTGGTGTGTGTGTGTGTGTGTGGTGTGGTTGATGGTTGTGTTATATGTGTGATGCTCGTCTTTCTCTCTCTCCTCTCTCTCTCTCGTGTGGTGTGGTGTGTGTGGTTGATTTTTGGTGTGTTTTGTAGTTCGTCTTTTTTTGTTGTGTGCCGTGTGTGTATGTTTGTATGATTATGTGGTGTGTGTGTGTGTGTGTGTTGTGTGTTGTGTGTGCGGCGCCTGGTGCGTGTTTATGTGTGGTATTTGTTGTCTGTGTTTTTTTTGTGTGATTTTTGTGTGTTTGTGTGTGTGTGTGTTGGTGGTGTGTGTGTGTGGGTGGTTGGTGTGTGTGAATTTGTGTTTATGTGGGGGGTGTATGTATGTATTATAAGTGCGTACGTGTGTTTGTGTGTATTTGGTGTTGTTGTTAAATATGTTTTGTCTATTTCTTTCTTTCTTCTTCTCTTCCTTTTTTCTTCATTTTTTTTGGTGAAAATTGATGCTGAAAAGACGATTTGGTTAAAATGTTTTTCGAAGAGGAATCTAAATGTAAAAACTCAAAAGAGGGGGAAAACAGGGAAAGCGTAGAAAGAGAGAGAAGGAGAGAGAGAAGAAAGGAGAGAGACAACAGACAGAGGAAGGACAAGAGAGAGAGAGACAAGAGAAGAGAGACAGAGAGGAACAGAGACCGAGGGAGACAAAGACACAGAGAGAGAGAAGAGGGGGGAAGAGAAGAGAAAGAGTTTCGGTTTTAGAACACTTTATTACTAAAAGGGTAGTAGCATTAGGCCCATGGACCTGCCACAGCTTTCCTTGTACTGTAACAGAAATACCAGCATTTGGGGAAAAAAAAATGTCACACACATAAAATGCAAGATAAGTTGGAAAATAAGTTTGAAAATGTGTTCTATGTGTGTTGGTGGTCTGTAGTATGTGTGTGGTTGTGTGTGTGTGTGTTGTGTGTGGTGGTGTGTGTGTGCAAGGGTGTGTGTTGTTGTGTAAAGAGAGAGAAGAGACAAAAAAACGACAAAAGACAACAGACAGCACAGACAAGAGAGAAAGAGAGAGAGAGAAAAAAGAGGGAGACAGAAAGGGAGACAGACAGAGACGGGGGACAGACGAAAGACAGGAAAAAAAAAAGAGAAAAATCCCGTAAGAACAATTCCAAAAAAAGCACCGTTTTAAAGAGAAAAAGACAGACAAACAGACAAAGACGGCAGACGGGGAGACAGAGAGAAGAAAAAGGATGTAAAACAAGGAAAAAAACCCTAATGAACAATTCTCAAATAGCACCATGTCCCGACTTTGGGGGGACGGGGGAGCTTCGTTTTAATTTTCCCCCTTCCCCGAATAAGACAAAAAGAACACAACCCAAACCCCCCCTTGGGGGGAAAAGGGAGCCATAATTTCAGCCCTTTTCGTCCCTCGGGATTTAAAAAACCCCAAAAAACAATCGTTGACCCTTTTCAAATTTGCTCACAAATAAAAACAACATTAAAACTAGGGCACACGAAAAAAAATGTAGAATAAATCGACACCATTCCTTTAAATGCAAAAACAAATGATCGAACAATATTATGGAAACCGACACACTTTTTTTCACTTGAAAAGAAAGTGTTAACGAATTTTTTTGGGGGTATCACCGGGGAAAAAAAAAAGCGATCAGCAAAAAGGGTTTTAAAAAATGAGCTCTAAAAAAAAGAATGACCAATTTAACAGACTTTTTTAACGTTCACGATGTTTTTTTCTCTCCCGAGTTCACGATTGTTACCTTCCCCTTTCTGTTCATTGCTTGTCGTCTCGTCAAAAGGGGAGGGAAAAAAATTTTTGAAAAAGTTTATTTGCGCAAAGGGGGAGGCCAAAAATGTCTGGACGCAAAGGAGGCTTTGTGCCTCGTGCCCACCCGGGGCAACGACGGCGTTAGGGGATTTTAAGGGAAAGGAGGGGTTTTGGGTAATCATTCCAAATTTACGGTGACGGATGCGAACAATTCATTGTTTCCACCAGAAATTTTAAAAGGCTGCTGCCACAGAGTCGACGCTACAGAGCGACAAAAAATTTGGGGGGTTAAAGGGGTTTTTAGCCCAGCCCGGTCATTTGAAAAAAAGAATCAAATTCCGTCGCCCAACACCCAACACAGGGGGGAGAAGGGTGTGTGGGGGGGGGAGAGGAGGGGGGGAGAACTCTCCTCTTCCCTTTTTTTTTTTTTTTTTTTTTTCTCCTTCCCCCCAAGAGTCCAACTCAAATTGTGCCCATTTTTGGGGGAGGGTGGCGGAGGAGGGCGAAGGGGGGGGGGGGGGTTTTAAAAGGGAAAAAACCCGACAAAACTGACTTTCGACCTCTCTTTCTCGCTCACCGGCTTGCACCCATTTCCACACCATCAGATTATCTTGGGTTGATGGAACGTTGATTGACTTTTTTTTTATAAGTTTATGGGGGTTCAGTCTTAATGATTTACTGCCGTCATTAACAGTCGCTGTAACCGTTAGTTGTACCAAACCTCAACAGGTGGGGTTTGCACTCCCTTTGTCAAAATCCGTTCAGAAACTTGCCCACCCCTTTTTTTCAGTTTTGTTTTTTGTTGTTGAAAAGGTCTTAGTTTGTGTTTTTTTTTCTTTTTCTTATCACTTAATTCTGTGAAGATTTTTGAGTTGCCGCGCCGAAGAATGTTCACCAGATTCCCCCCAGCTCGTGGTTGTGTCCAAACCTTGCTTTAAAAAGGGTTTCTTTGGCCTTTTTCCCAAATTTTGGGCCTCCTTTTTTTCTGCTTGTTTGTGTTTTGTTTCCCCCCCTCCACTCCCTCATAAACTAAAAAAAAGGAGGGGGGGGGGGGTTGTTTATAAAAAGGCCCCCCCATTGGAACTTTTTTTACAGGGGCCAGTTTTCTTTTTTTACCGAATCAAAGATTTTCATAGGGCCCCCCTTGCGCTACTTACGGTTGGCGCCATTTTTCACGGGATGGGGTCATGTGCTGATTTTAGTCAACAACATTTTGGCCCTGTCACAGGGGTTTTGGCGATATGGCTTTCTATCTGTCTCATCTCTTGTTGCCCCGAGCATCTCTCCACCCTTTTTTGCCCCCCAGCCCTCTCAAGTCTGTCCCCATTTTCTCCCCCGGGGCTCCCGTGCTCTCTTTCCCCCAGCTTTCCCCCCTTGTGACCAGGGGGTCCAAATCCCCCTTTCCCACAAATGGCCATAAAAAATTTCCCGTCTTTTTCCAACTTTCTTTTTTAAAGACTACTTTGTTTTGCCCCATTAAACTGCCTCGTTTTGTTTCTTTGCTGTCCATGGAACTCTCAACATTCTTCTTTTAAAAACCTCAGTGCCCAATCTTGTTCTGGGTTTTTTCCTGTTTTCTGTCCACGCCCACATCCGAAAAACATAGGTTCTATTTCATTAAGTACTCCTTCCTGATGTTAATTGCTAGGATTGTTGGAAGAATGCTTTCATCTTCTTGAATGCGTTTTGGTTGGCTTATCAACCCGTGTAAGGGGTTTCATTTGCTGTTATTTTGCAGAGGTGATTTTATGTTTTTTACTGATTTTATATCTCTTGATAACATCTCATTTTTAAAGGCTTTTTTGGGTTTTTTCTTCCAAACCCCCCGTGAGGTCCCCGTCTCACTGCATACAGGGGAAACGGAAATACACTGGTGCCCTAAAGCTGATCCTTGGTTTATGGAGATGTTTTTTGTCCTTCCATACAGGCTTTATACTGGACAGTCGTAGTTGTCTTTGTTGCTATCGAAGGGTTTCTGTGGTATTTTTCTTGAAAAAAAAAAAATCCCCTCATCAAAAAAACAGCAAATGCACAACCTTTTCACAGATTAAAAAATTTAAATACCCGGAATAATCATTTCATCAACGGGAGATGCACATCAAAATACCGGGGGAATCGGCCAACCAAAAAAACATTCAAAAAGATGACAACATTCTTACCAACAAAGCCTATCAATTTTAAAATCAGAAAGAGGTTTTTTTGAATGTTAATGTAGGGCCGAAACTGTTGTAGGGGTGTGAGGGGGTGGACAGTCAAAAAAGAAAAAACCGAACAAAAATTTTAGGCAGCCGAGATTTTGGTTTTCTAAAAAATTTTTGAGATTTTTAAAAGGGCAAAAAAGAAAAAAAGGGGCCCCGTCTTAAAAGAGGCAGACACAAGTAGATCATTAAAAGGGAAGGGGTTAGGAAAAGAAAAGGCAACTTTAAGGGGTTTTTAAAAAGGGGGAAGGTTTAAAATTTGGGGCCCCCTGGTCACAACGGAAACGGGGGGAAAGAGAGCACCGGTAGCCCCCGGAAAAATCCCCAGACGACTTGCGGATTGGCTGAAGACGAGGAGGGTGGGAGGAAAAGCTAGGGGCACAAGAGATGGGGACAGATGGAACCCCAATATCGCCAACGCCATGCGGCAGGGCCCCCCGGGAAAGATGATAAATGAAAAATTTTTTCTTATAAAAACCATCATAACCTGGACAGGGGCCCCCCCCTTAAAAGTTTAAAGGAGTTTTCAGGTGCGAAACAGTTGTTATGATGGGGCCTTTTCCCTTGAAGAACCGTTAGCGTTAAAGCTGCCCTCTAGAGTTTCTCGCTATTTTATTAAAACAGTCACGTTGCCATTTTTTTCAGGATCGGAAAAAGGGAAAGGGGGAGACAAGTGGGAGTGTGGTGGGGAGATGTCCCTCAATAAACGTCATAAATTGCAATTAGAAAATTATTACCATATAAATCTTCTGCCTGTCGTCTGCCCTGTCCTGCCTGCTGTCTGTCTGTATGCTGTCTGATCAAACTGGGGTTATGTATGTATGAAAAGTAATGTATGTATTATGTAAGTATTTTTATGTATGTATGAATCTATCAAACTATCTATCTACCTATCCACCCTGTCTGTCTTCAAACTATCTTTCTACTTATCTACTTTACCTATCTTTCACCTATAATCTACTTATCTATCTATCTTTCTTTCTATCTATCTATCTGTCTTTTCTATACTATCTATCTATCTACCTATCTATCTATCTATCTATCTAATATATTCGGCAAATTTGCCCTGTCTATCTATTATCTTTCTATCATCTATCAATCTATCAAACTATTATCAAACAATCTTTCTATCAAACAATCTATCTTCTACCATCTAAATAAATTCTTTCTATTTTCTGTCTGTCTTTTTCTATCTATCTACCCTATCTAGAGAGAGAGAGAGAGAGGAAGGGGAGGGAGAAAGAGAGAGAGGGAGGGAGGGAGAGAGAGAGAGAGAAGAAAAATGGAGAATTGCCCAAAAGCGAAATTATTCTGCCCTCCCGTGTGTAAAAAAAAATGTCTCCGCCGTTGAACACCCAAGAAGGTTGGAAAAGTTCCTCAACAGACTTGCTGTCGTTTCGAAATTTTGAAATTTTCCCTTGATCTCATTTTAAAAACAATCGCTAAAAACGCTTTTCTTTTTTCTAAATACCAAAGGAAAATAAGAGGATGCAGGGAGAATTTTAAATATCAAACTGGAGTAACATAACTCTTGGAGTCACGGATTTTTTCTCCCAGAGAATTTCCAAAACCCAACACAGTTTTGGGGCTACCCATTCACTAGCAAAATGCCCCACAAAGCAAAAAGTGGAAAACTCAGAAATTCTCTAAGAAGATAGATAGATTAATAGATAGATAGATAGAAAGATAGATAGAAGATAATAGATAGATAGATAGATAGTCGGAAAAAAAAGAAAGTTCTGAGCTTACCACTTTAGCTTTGTGGCGCATCTATGCTACTGAATGGGTAGCGCAAACTGTGTTGGGTTTGAGAAATTCTACTGGGAAGAAACCCGTGACTCCAAGAGTTAGTTACTTAGTTCTTTTTTTTCCCGTTAAAAAAATTATGCGTATCTCCACTCACGAGCACATTTTGATTTCATTTTAGTTTTTTCCTCCCCATTAAGGACGAAGCAGCCCGGGAGGAAGTTTTAGTCTTTTTCCTTGTATTCTTTATATTTGGGTGTTTGCTCGTTTGTGATCTCACGTTTACGCTTGACAAGGGCCAGTTGGAACCAAAAAAAAAAACGAAAACAAAAAACAAAAAAAACACGAAAAAAAGAATCAGAACGCGTATTTAATACAACCAGACAAGACACCAAATTTCTGGCCGCGGCAATTTGTTAAGCGTAAGATTTAAAACAAACAAACACCACATACAAAAAATAGGAGAAAAAGACTGAAATTCCCCAAAGTTCTTTTCTTTGCCAGTGAGAGAAAACCAGTAGTTCTGATTCTATTTTCGTTTTCTTTTTTTTTTTTCTTTTTTTTTTTTTTTTTTTTTAACTGCTTCCTGTTTTTTGAACGCAGGTAGTCGCCCTTCTTTGAATTTCTGTATGTTCTACTTTCAAAAGAATGGAATAAACAGAAAACACTTCCCGCAAACAAATCAGGGAATAATTCACAACTGTCGTGTCGTGATCAGGATCTCACCAACCAATCCACAGACATTATGTATGCCTGGCCTTTTGGGCCTCCGCAGGCCATGATTCTATTGTTTAACATTTTTTTACAGAGTCCATAGGGGAAGCGGGTGGAGCTTTAAAAAAAGCATTGTTAACTATGGGGCCCGGTGGGTTTATATTGCCAAGCTGATAATGCCCGTGGTTTTGGTTTCAACCCTCTGGAAGGTTACGGCCTTTATTTTATTTTATTTTATTTCATTTTAATTTATTTTATTCTATTCTATTCTTTTTGTTTTGTTTTGTTTTTTTGTTTTGTTTTATTTTATCTTTTTTCATTGTCAAGCAGGGCCATGTCATGTCATGCCCATTTTGGTGTCATTTTTGGTCGTGTCGTGTTGCGTCATGCATTAAATTTCATTAATTTATTGTTTTTTTGTTTTGTTTTTTTTACCTTTTTTCTATTTTATTTCTTTTTTGTATTTTAGTTTATTTTATTTAAATTTATTTCATTTTATTTTGTTTGGTTTTGTTTTGTTTTTTTTTTCCCATTTTATTTAAAGTTTCTTTTTATATTTTATTCTTTTTTTTTATTTTATTTCATATTTTTCATTTTATTTTTTTTATATTTAATTTTATTCTTTTTTCATTTTATTTTTTTTTACCCTATCTTCTTTTAATTCATTTTATTCTTTTTCTATTCTGTTAGTAATATTCTGTTTATTTTCTTATTAACCTGCGCTTGTCGGCTTTGTTTCCGCTTTCAGTGTACTCAAGCTGGCGTCTCGCGCGCGGAAAAAACTTTTCCCCATATGCATTGGGTCAAAACGGGCATAAGCCTCACGTGCCAGCAAAAATGTGTGGTTCTTTTTGTTTGCCATAGACTCAAGTTTTTGATGTCTCGAGTTCCCCTTCCGCCCTGCATCATAAAAAATTAAACCTCTCCCCCCCCCCCCCCCCCCCCCCCCCCCATTTTCCGGTCAAACGAAAGAAAAAAAAACGAGGCCTCAATGGGGAACTCTCTTCTTCTTCTTGGCGTACGGGGCCAAACACAATAAACTGAGTCCCGGGCGAAATGAAAAGCCGTCCTTTTCCACTCCTGTCTGCACCCAAAGGATTTTGGTTTCAGCGGAGTTTTCTGTCGGCCCACGCCTGTCTTGCCCCCTTTGAAGGGGAAAATTTGGAGTAAAGCCCGTGGTTTGGTCTTCTTGACCGCGGGACAGTTGGGGAAAAATGGGGGCCAGCTTCATTTTGCGGTACATGTGGCTGTTCAGCCTGTTGTGACCAGTAACGGGGAACAAACCCTAGAACTTCGAGTTCGGTTACTGGCAGGTGAACGTCTAAACCATTCGGGCCACTCTTGAGTGAAACAGGTCTATCAAAATCCAGACATTTCCGTTTTGGTCACCCATCACCATCATAAATCATCATCATCAGGGTGCCCTGCCACATAGCGTTGGCGATCATAGCCCCCCCCATATGAAATCGATCCCTTAATGTTGCAAGTACATCTGCCCACCCTCCCCTGATTTCGGGCCACTCTGCAAATTAAACCAAAATTCCTCCCCCGGGACTACCTGGGGCCTTTTTCCCCGAGCTTTCCTGTTTTTCCCTAGGTGCTCAAATTTCCTTGCCTCATAAAAATCTTGGGAACGAAGTTCCTTGAAAAAACGCCAAGAACTACGGTTATCTGGTCAAAAAGGCATTTTAGAAACCATCCCACCACCACACTTCGCACTTTGCATACACATGTAAAACACCTCCCATACACTCACACATAGGCACGCGCACAGACTCAGGCACCATTTACACGCACATTAAGGCAGGCACACAAAAATGACACAAACACACACACACATGCCACACACACACACACCCATACACACGCACACACAAACCACAATACACACACACACACATACACACCACAAAAAAAACCACACACATACACAGTCACATATACACACTTCACATACACACAAAAAATACACACCCATAAATATATACACACACATACACACATATACACACAAAACATACACACACACATTCTCTGTCTCACGACTCTCTGTCCCTGTCTTTCTTTCCTCTTTCTCGCTCTCTGTCTCTTTCTGTCTCTGTCTCTCTTTCTGTCTCTGCTCTCTTGCTGTTTGTCTCTCTGTCTTCTTTCTCTATCTCATTATATCTCTCTGTCTCTCTCTCTCACACACAACTCACACGCACATATTCACACACACACACAGACACACACACACACACACACACCACACAACAACACAAAACGCACACGCACAACGCACCACACACACCTGGCGATCAATTTTGGCACTTTTCCCGATTGTTATTTAAATTTTTAAAAATATTGGGCTGACAGGTCACATTTTTGACTAAGTTAAGGGTTTCTAGAAAACGGGGTATTTCAAACGAGGATTGAAAATGTAAATTCCACGAAACGAATTCTTCAAAGGGTATCCCTCAGGGATCCGTTATACCCCTTCTTTTCAAGATATTAATGCAGACTTACCCAGTAAAGTACCCAAGCTGTAGTTTTTAGCCAATAGCGGGCGATTTATTTCATGTGGATGCAGTAAAATTGAAAAGGAAAACTCTTTGCCTGATTAATTATACACCAAATTCTACCAATTAAACCCTTTTTAAAATACACGATACATGGTAGAAAATGGGTTACATCTATCCCTGGAAAAATCGAAAATAGTTTTATTTAATAATGGAGCTAACCCAGTAAATATTCCCACTTTCAAACTGGGGAATACTCTTCTTCAGTTTAATGAGTCAATTAAATTCTTAGGAGTTTTTCTTACGGCAAAATTATCTTGGAATCAGCATATTGAATACTTATTAACCAAAGCTCAAAAAAAGTTTAAATTTCTTAAAAATAGTTTCCGCAAACAGCATGGGGTTCAAGATTCATCAACACTTGTTAATCTTTGTAAATCGCTGTTTAGATCTAAATTAACCTTGCCCAAGAAATCTTCTTCAGTGCACCGAAACACTTAATGAAAAAACTGCAGAGCATAGATTGTAAAGGTTTCAAACTTGCACTGGGTCTTCCAATGCATGCTTCCTGTCTTCGCACATAATACTGAAATCAAACTGTTGCCACTTGATGAGCAAAGGAAAGTCGCTTCTACTAAAATTTTTGTTAAGACAACCACGTAGAAAACATCTCTGAAAAGAAATTAAACTGAGATCAGATATCGACTTTCAAAAAGAGCTAAATCAATATCTTCACAAGGTCACTCTTGCAAACGTAACACATCTGACGTCATGAAAGGTTCAGGAATTGATCTACAACGTAGATCCTGTATCTATAAAGACCTTCCTTTTCGCCATACCCAGTTGGGAACTCCAAAGAGAACAATTTGACGTAACATCACACTAACTTAAAAAAAGGAGACAATGTAAACTTACTGGCAAGTCAGGTTAAATGTACATATAGACGACTTATATTCCGATCATTTTGAAAATTTACACTGATAGGATCAGTAATTGAAAGAAAAGCAGGCTCAGCGTTTTTAATACCTGCTCTCAAAAATTGAAAAATCTTTCTACATAGGACTTGATAAATCTAATCTTTACAGCTGAACTTTTTGAAATATTAAATGGCTTTAAACTTTATGATAATTTTCCTAGGACAATTTTTTCAAACCCCTTTTTTGCGTGGATTCAAAATCAGTACTTCAGCTCTTGAATTATCAAAATTACAAACAAGATCAGAAATGATTCTGGAAAATTGTCACTTGATTCATAATTATCTTTAAGAGGCACTGATATTACTTTCTGCTGATACCTTCTCAAGTTTCTTTTCGTTATAATAAATAAAGTTGACAGGGCTGCCAAAACGGGGAGCTAATAACTCACCAGATTCAAACAATATCCAGCTTTCTCTCTCGTTGCACGAGAATTACACTTTAGTAGACAACTACGTCTGGAAGCAGTTCCAATTAAAACAGAAAAAAGTATGATAAATGTCACATGAACTTTGAAATTAGCAAAATACTTAAGCAGCTTCATGCCAGCAGAATTATACAAATCCCTTATGTATAGATGGAAACCTTGATGCATTCAAAACAAAATACACCAAGAACATAGTATGTCTGTGTGGAAAGAAGATAACACATAGTCATATTTTTTTCTTGCGTTAAGGTAAAACGACATTTCCAACACTATCTATGAGTACAGTTCTGATATATTTGCCTCATCATCATTACGTATGAATTTTTTGTTAGCCTTCCAAAAAGTCCTATAGCAATTACCTTTAAAATGTTATTTCACTTGTTCACTGTTATGGTTAGTCCATTATTAGTTTTTATTTTTTTCTTCGTTTCTTCCAGATAATTTATCAATTTGTTTTGTTAGTTTGTTTTAAAATCGTTAATTATGAGAACCATTTATTTGTTAGTTTTACCTTCCCCTCTTCAAAACAGTTGTT
>JAPXFY010003283.1:15000-17500 GCA_030674185.1 Monoplex corrugatus
ATATTGGAAAAAAGTAACTTATATCAACAAATGCAACAGACATATCTGACAAAGTGAGAGAGAGAGAGAGAGAGAGAGAGACAGAGACAGATACAGAGACAGAGAGACAGAGAGAGACAGGTAGATAGAGACAAACAGAAAGAGCGAGAGAAAGACACAGAGAGAGACAGAGAGAGAGAGAGACAGAGAGAGAGAGAAGATGGAGGGAAAAGAGACAGAACATAATTGCAAGAAAGACAATCACAGAAAAACCAAAGGGAGACGACGCACAGGGGAAATAACACAGCACTGAACTGACGTGAAATATGTCCACGGAGGAAACAAACAACAATAACAAACAAATGAGCGAGCAAACAAAAAGAAATCAAGAAATAAAAAACGTAAAATAAACAACATCAAATTGTTGGAATATCTTAAAAGCTGAAGAGCAAGGAAGGAAGGAAGAAAGAAATAAAGAGAGAACGGAAGAAAGAAAGAAAGAAAGCCACGTCTTCTCGTAAAACAAGCTCACAGACCCGAATAATAAGCAGCATCGACCAGGAGAAAGGGAAATCCAGACTCACATGACGAAAAAGTAAAACCGCAGGAAAGGAAATAACCGCTTTCAAATTGTGGCAAAATCTTCGAGTTGAAAAATAAAATAAATTCAGACACACACGCGTGCGCGTGCGCGTCCACGTCACACACGTACACATGCACGCACGCGCGCGCACATACACACATACAAACATACACACACACGCAAGCACGTACACACACACACACACACACGCACAAACACACACACACACACATGAACACATACACAAAAACACTTACAGACACGTGCGCACACACATACACACACTTATATACACACTCTCTCACTCACACACTTACACATACATGCATTTGCACAAAACACACACACATACACATAAATGCACTCACGTACTCACTCATGCTACTCACACACGCGCGTGCACACACACACACACACACACACACACAAAACACCACACACATACACACACACACACACACACACACACACACACACACACACACACACACAGACCACATAAAAAAAAGTGAAGTTGCTGGAATTTCAAATTGTGGCGTAAACTTCGAATTTGAAAAGAATAAATAACACACACACACACACATACACACACACACACACACACACACACACACACGCACGCATACACACACACACATACACACACACACATAAACACACACACATGTATGTATGTATGTATGTATGTATGTATGTATGTATGCATGCATGCATGCACTATGTATTCTTTGACGAAGGACAATAAAAATGAAATAAAATGTTAGGAGAATACAATCAGAGAAAAAGCACGATTGAGGCATGACTGTGGAATGTAAAAGACTTCGCATTCTGTGCAAACAAACAAACAAACGAAAAAAACAAACAAACAAGAAAATAAGCAGGCAAACAAACAAACAGGCAAACAGACAAACAAAGTAGATGAAACATATAAACGGGGGGAAAAAGTCAAGAAAATAGTTATAATAAATGAAGAGAAAAACAAAAACGCTAACAAACAATAAACAAATTAAATAAACAGAAACTGGATCTATAAAGAAAACAAAACTAAAGTGACAGAAAGAAAATCAATGAAAAGCAAAAGTGAAATTAAAAAACCCCCAAAAAGTTCGCATGACGAAAGAGACGAATAGCAAAGAGAACAAAATGAATTGTGAGAAGAGAAGAAAATAATACACACACACTCACACACACACACACACTCACTCACACACTTACACACACACATGCACACGCACACGCACACACGCACACACACGCACACAAACGCACACACACACACACACACACACACACACTTACACACACACACTCACATACACATTCACACGATACACACACACACATACACACACACACACACACTTACACACACACACACACACACACACACACACACACACACACACACACACACACACACACACACACACACACACACACACACACACACCAAAAGTGAAATACAAACAAAAAGTCCCCATAACGACAAAGACGAATAACAAAGAGAATAAAAGGCATTGACTTATGAATATTGTGAGAGAGGAAAACAGCGCGCGTGCACACACACACACACACAAACACACACACACACACACACACGCACGCACACACACACACACACACACACACGTACACGCACACGCGCGCGTGCACACACACACGTACACACACACGTGATGGATGGAAAAATGAACAGATATATGTGTTTGTATTTATGTGTTGTGTGTGTGTGTGTGTGTGTGTGTGTGTGTGTGTGTGTGTGCGCATCCGTGTGTGTCTCTGTCTATGTGTGTAGGTATGTGTGTATGTGTGTTTGGTTGTGTGTATGTGTGCGTGTGAAGGTATGTGTGTATGTGTGTTTGTATTTGTGTGTGTGTCTTATGTGTGGTGGAATGTGCGTGAGTGTGTACCTGCGTGTTTTTTTTTTTTTGGGGGGGG
>JAPXFY010003284.1:0-10000 GCA_030674185.1 Monoplex corrugatus
CCCAAGATTGAGGTTACAGGACAAAAAGATGCCTGAAAATCACAAACAAACAAAAACGAGTACTTACTTTGGGAAGTCGAGGTTTGTGTATAATTTCATGACACTAGTTTACAGGGATGAAGAGATGCGTGAGAAATGCGAGTGCGATTAGGCCATATTGTTAACAACAAGTCATACACGATATAATCTGTCAAAAGCTGTGGGCAGGGTATGGGATGGCAGATATCCCTCCGTCCCTGTGAATAGTGATCATGAAATCATACCTAATCTTCGACTTCCCGATATACCAAGTTGTTTGTGCTTTGAATTTCATTTCTTGTAGTTTCCCGAAACTACGGGATTTGAAATTTGGTTGCACGAACATTCATAATAATAATTACAATATTTATATAGCGCAAAATCTTGATAAAATCAAATCTAAGCGCTGAAGCAGACGCACACGCAAGCACGCACGCACGCACGCACGCACACACACGCACGCACACGTACACACACACACACACACACACACACACACACACACACACCACACACACACACGCATGGCTATAAATGGGGAGAAAGAATAAAAGCAATAAAAGCAAGAATAAAAGCTATGGAAAATTATAGAGAGCATAGCATATACAATTATATATTATAACCATGTGATTCCCCTCCGAGCGGAGACAGGCTGCAGGGGGGGGGGGGGGGGTTGAGTGAGGTTAGGATTTTATGCGGAGGAGAAAAGGTGAGTTTTGAGAGCGGACTTGAAGGAGACAAAAGTAGGTTCCTGACGGACTGAGAGAGGAAGTTTGTTCCAGAAGAGTGGACCAGAAACAGAGAAGGCTCGTGGACCATAGGTATTGAGCTTAGTGCGTGGAAAGCGAAAAGTCAGAGGATCGGAGGCAGAGCGGAGGGTACGTGAGGGAAGATAGATCTCAAGTAGGCTTGACAGGTAATCGGGGGCTGCGTTATTGAGGCTTTTGTAGCACATGGTGTCTAGTTTGTACTGTATGCGCTTTGATACAGGGAGCCAGTGAAGTTGTGCCAGGAGAGGAGATATGTGGTCAGCTTTTTTCTTTTTGAGTACAAGGCGTACAGCATTGTTTTGAATGCGCTGTAGGATGTGAATGGTGGAGGCAGGAAGACCAGACAGGAGTGAATTGCAATAGTCAATGCGAGACATTATGAAGGAGAGAACGAGTTTTGCAGTTGTTTCAACAGAGAGATACTTCCTGATCAGGCTTATACGATGGAGATGATAGTAGCAAGATCTGGCAGTTTGAGAAACAAAGTTGTTCATGGAGAGGGTAGAGTCAATGCAGACACCAAGGTTTTTAGCTGAATCAAAAATTGGGACTGATGTGTTACATAATGGGAGAGAAAGAGGAGGCAGCTGAGAAAGTTTCTGACGGGTGCCAATGAGGATAGCTTCTGTCTTGTCGTCATTAAGCTGAAGTTTGTTGAACGTCATCCAGTTCTTAATGTCTGAGTAACACTCAGTGGTGCGAGTCAAGAGGCGCTGTATATTATCAGGTGAGTCACTGTCTTGAAGTTGGGTGTCATCAGCATAGAGGTGGTGTTTTATAGAGTGGGAGTTGATGATGGTGGACAGGGGGGAGGTGTAAAGAGTGAAAAGAACAGGGCCAAGGACAGATCCTTGTGGAACACCACAGGTCAGGTATGCAGGTTGAGAGTAAGTGCCATTGATGAGAACAGTTTGTTTTCTGTTTGATAAATACGAAGTGAAAAAGGAGAGAGCAATGTCAGAGATGCCAAAAGTATGATGAAGTCTAGAAAGGATAATACCATGGTCAATGGTATCAAAGGCTGCAGACAGATCAAGGAGTGTGAGGAGAGAGACTTTGCCAGTATCAGTTGCAAGGAGGAGATTGTTGAGAATGTGTAGTAGGGCAGTTTCAGTGCTATGGCACTGGCGGTAGGCTGACTGGAAAGGATTGAGGAGATTGTTGGCAGACAGGTGAGAGTTCAGCTGGTTGAGGACGACTTTTTCAAAGAGTTTTGACAAGAAAGAGAGATTAGAGATAGGCCGGTAATTTTTCAGTTCATTTGGGTCTAAATTGTGTTTCTTGAGGAGAGGGTGAACAATAGCAGACTTGAAAGAGTCTGGGACAGTTCCAGTTTGAATGAAGTGTTGATGATGTCAGTGATGAATGGGAGGAGAGTAGGGAGACAGTCGGCGTAGAGAGAACCTGGAAGAGGATCCAGTTCGCAGGTTTTGAACGACATGGATCTGATTGTGTTGAGAATTTCTTCTTGTGAGACTGGGGTAAAAGTAGTAAGAGGTGTGCCAGAGAAGGAAGGGTCAGGTGGGCATGGTTGACAGGGTGTCCTGTCAAGCCTGTCACGAAGAGTTTGTATTTTGGTGATGAAATAGTTGGAGAATACAGATGGGAGTTCTTCATTTGTATGTTTTGGTGGGAGAGGTAAATCTTTTCGTGTGCCAAGGAGATGATTCATGGTTGTAAAGAGTTCTTTTGAAGAAGAGGCATTCAGGATTTTGGTTTGGAAATAGCTTGTTTTTGCTGATGCAATGAGGGTGGATACTTTTGTTTTAGAGGCTTGGAAAAGTTGCCTGTGTACAGTGAGTTTGGATTTGCGCCAGCGGCGCTCTGCTCTGGGGCGGGCACGTTTTGCACAGGCGATCTCATGAGTGAGCCAGGGGGTAGGGGGGCGGTCAGGTAAAAGACGGATTGTGGCTGGAGCATGAGTGTCCAGAAGATGGTGGAGAGTAGTATAGAATTCATCGGCAAGGTTATGTGACTTTTCAGAAAGGAGACGGGAGGCATCAGATGAAAATGTGGAGAGGTCGATAGATTTGAGATTGCGTCGAGTCATTGTGCGCATGGTACGGGAAGGAGGAGAAATGTCAAGAGAACAGAGAATTGCAGAGTGGTCAGATGGAAGGGCTGAAGTTAGACGGGTAGAAAGAACTAAGCAGTTGTCAGTAGCGGAATTGTGGTGATCACGAGAAATGACCCAGTCAAGAATGTGACCTTTTTGATGGGTTGGTTCAGAAATGTGTTGAGTCATATTGTGATTGGACAGAGTTGATGATATGTCTTGTGTCATAACGGTGAGTGTTGTCATAGTGGACATTGATGTCACCTAGAATGATGAGATTTCCAGGTAAGAGGCAGTAGTGGTCAAGCAATTGGTCAAAGTCAGAGAGAAACGTGGATGTGGTGAGTTTGTTGGCAGAGCTAGGTGGAGGTCGATAGACACAGGAGAAGGTGATGGGTGAGGGGTGGATTGGAAGGATACTTCAATGTGCTCGAAAGAAGGATGGGAGAAAGGCAGAGACTGCGAGAAAGATAGGCGGGAATGGAGTGAGTCGTTGTAGAGGATGGCGATACCGCCACCTCGGGATCAGCGATGGAAAGAAGCAAGCCTGTAACCATTCGGAGTGAGGCTAGCATGTATAGGTTCGTGACCAAGGGGGTTAAGCCATGTCTCTGTGATAAAAGCAATGTCAACATGCTCATCTGCGATAAAATCAGCAATGACTTCGGCTTTGCCATCAGTGCATGTTGACTGAGCATTAAAAAGGCATAGTTTCAGCCTATCACAGTCATATGGTGGCGGCCGAGGTGGCGACGAAGGCGGCACCGACGGGACAGAAGGCGAAAGTGGCACCGGCGGGACAGAAGGCGAAGGCGGCACCATCAGGACAGAAGGCGAAGGCGAAGACGGCAGAGGAGGAGACGAAGCTTGCAGCAGCGAGGTCGAGGGCAGGGGCAGTGGAGGAGAAGAAGAAGCAGGAGACGAAAAGTGGCGTCGGGCAGGAGGCAGGTTGTGCCAAAGACGGTGGAGACGTCCACCACGACAGGATCGCGCAGTGCGGGGCTTAGGACACAGCCAGATTCCAGGTAGACAATTTTCAACAAGAGTTATTATTTTTAGGGTTTTATTTATTAAGCATCATCCTATGAACACCTTTTTCTGTGTTGTGTACACCAGTACAGTCTCATGTACACCTGCACTCAATATCAAATTTAAAATTTATCTGATCATCATACATACTATGGTTCAGTTCATGTTGTATTGAAAAAACAACAACTAAACACTACACCAATGGCACTTACTCTCAACCTGAATACCTGACCTGTGGTGTTCCACAAGGATCTGTCCTTGGCCCTGTTCTTTTCACTCTTTACACCTCCCCCCTGTCCACTATCATCAACTCCCACTCTATAAAACATCACCTCTATGCTGATGACACCCAACTTCAAGACAGTGACACACCTGACAATATACAGCGCCTCTTGACTCGCACCACTGAGTGCTACTCGGACATTAAGAACTGGATGACATACAATAAACTCCAGCTTAATGACGACAAGACGGAAGCTATCCTCATTGGCACCCGTCAGAAACTTTCTCAGCTGCCCCCTCTTTCTCTCTCATTATGTAACACATCAGTCCCAATTTCTGACTCAGCTAAAAACCTTGGTATCTGCCTTGACTCTACCCTCTCCATGAACAACTTTGTTTCTCAAACTGCCAGATCTTGCTACTATCACCTCCATCGTATAAGCCTGATCAGGAAGTATCTCTCTGTTGAAACAACTGCAAAACTTGTTCTCTCCTTCATAATGTCTCGCATTGACTATTGCAATTCACTCCTGTCTGGTCTTCCTGCCTCCACCATCCACATCCTACAGCGCATTCAAAACAATGCTGAACGCCTTGTACTCAAAAAGAAAAAAGCTGACCACATTTCTCCTCTCCTGGCACAACTTCACTGGCTCCCTGTATCAAAGCGCATACAGTACAAACTAGATAACATGTGCTACAAAAGCCTCAATAACGCAGCCCCCGATTACCTGTCAAGCCTACTTGAGATCTATCTTCCCTCACGTACCCTCCGTCTGCCTCCGATCCTCTGACTTTTTGCTTTCCACGCACTAAGCTCAATACCTACGGTCCACGAGCCTTCTCTGTTTCTGGTCCACTCTCCTGGAACAAACTTCCTCTCTCAGTCCGTCAGCAACCTACTTTCGTCTCCTTCAAGTCCGCTCTCAAAACTCACCTTTTCTCCTCTGCATGAAATCCTGACCTCACTCATCTCCCTCTGTAGCCTGTCTCCGCTCGGAGTGGAATCACATTGTAATATATATTTGTATATAATATGCTCTCTATAATTTTCCATTGCTTTTATTCTTTTTCCCCATTTATATCCATGTGTGAGTGTGTGTGTGCGTGTGTGTGCGCGCGTGCGTATGTGTATGTTCAGGGCCTAGATTTGATTTGTATCAAGATTTTGCGCTATATAAATATTGTAATTATTATCATTATTATTACATAAATTGTAACGGTTTGTTCTGTAAATAAAGAAATGACTACATAATCAACTACACACATTTTCCTTTAAATCTTAGGAAACTAGTCCAGTAGAGATTTCCCCCTTTTTGATTTGAAGGGATTCTTGGAATTGTCCAACGCAGATTTACCATAAAGCCTCTGGAACATACTTAAATTTAACCATTCTGCTAATTTTAAAACATCGTCAGATAAAATTCTACCCCTGAACACGGCAGATGCTGGTGAACCTATAAAACTATAAGGTATAAAGTTGTCAATGCAGGTTTGTACATGTTGTACTATGGCATTTTTAACCATCGAGACAAAATGTCCTTTGACGTTGGTCGCTATGGACGAGAAAAACATACAAACAGTTGTCTCTCACTTGCTCTCAAGTCTTCAGTTTGCTTAAAATGCCACCTTTCACACATCGTGCCGCATACAGTTTTTGAACACTGCATTCTAGTAACCCTAGAGCATACTGTTGATATCCTGGTCGCGTGTGCTTGATTTTAGACTGAAATGAATAGTACTAGGTCCATCACTCTGAAGAACTGCATCTGTCAACTGAGTAGGGTGTGTTGCTTGCCTTCTATGTGCAGAACACAACAAAAGCAAAGAAAAAATTCATCAGAGTGTTTCTTTACGTCAGGGTTCAGAATTTTTCCTGTTGCACAAAATATCTAGGTAGCAGAGTCACATCCCACTCCTCGATTTCAATGAGAAAGGTGTTCTGAGGTCAAAATTTCCTTTCATAAACTTAATCACCCATGGGTTTGCTCCAGCTGTTCTGCCTTAAACATGATCCATTACTGCAGACAGACAACTTCTTGCTGTGTTTTTCTATATCCTAGTCTTCCTTCGTGTAGCCGTGTCAAAACGTTAAGTGCCATGTCTATATGGGCACAAAATCGATTCTGAATTTGTTGAGCACAAAAGACGTACCATCACATGAGGTAAGTGGCGTATTGTTTTTCGATTGATTGCAGCCAGGACATCGCACACAATGCTGCACATCTATTCAGAGATATCTTCAGCTTTCCGTCTAATATCACTTACAGTGAAAAGACGTTAAATCAAAGAACGAAAAAACCTTCAGCTTCAGTGGCTTCCTTGACAAGTATACCGCCAGAATGTGTAGCTTTTGATGCAGAGGGTGGGGATGCTACGTATGTATGAGTAGCAGGATGTTCTTCCCCATGGCAAGAGAATGGATGTTTCGTCTGCAGCTTCATCATCTGAAGAAATCATACCACTATGGGCCAGTGTGGGACATTGAATATTCCTTCTGCCTGGTCTATTTCCAGTTTCTTCATCGTCATTGGAGGAGGCTGAAAGAAGGAAGTCTGTATGCAACGAATGCGTCTACATCATATTATTCTGTATCTGGTCTCCATGAGATCATGTTTTGGTGTATCTACAGGATTCTGTATCTGGTCTCCATGAGATCATGTTTTGGTGTATCTACAGGATTCTGTATCTGGTCTCCATGAGATCAAGTTTTGGTGTATCTACAGGATTCTGTATCTGGTCTCCATGAGATCAAGTTTTGGTGTATCTACAGGATTCTGTATCTGGTCTCCATGAGATCATGTTTTGGTGTATCTACAGGATTCTGTATCTGGTCTTCATGAGATCAAGTTTTGATGTATAGCAGGATTCTGTATCTGGTCTCCATGAGATCATGTCTTGGTGTATCTACAGGATTCTGTATCTGGTCTTCATGAGATCAAGTTTTGATGTATCTACAGGATTCTGTATCTGGTCTCCATGAGATCAAGTTTTGATGTATCTACAGGATTCTGTATCTGGTCTCCATGAGATCAAGTTTTGATGTATCTACAGGATTCTGTATCTGGTCTCCATGAGATCACATTTTGATGCATTTACAGCATATTATTCTATATCTTATCTCCATGAGATAAAAGGTTTGTGTCTTCCTGCAAGTAAATCTGTTTGTGCAGGTATGAGTGTGTTAAGCCTCTGGAGACTAGTGAGTCAGGTTTCCATTCTGTATGATCTAGAAACCTTCTGGATTGTCCACAAGGTTCTACATTTGATTTTTCAGGAATATGAGTAATTGTTGTCTAAACTGACCTGTCCTGACACTAGATCCATTGTTCTGAGCATAAATGTTGCACTCACTCGAGCGACAGCCTGCCATAGTTTTAATGTATATGTGTAACAACTGTATCAGTGTCACATAACACCTTTACACATACATCTGATATTATGCTCAAAGCTCCTGAGTGTCTGCACTATGGCGATCGGCTTCAACACATTTATGTGAAGTTCCTTCTCCTCATCATTCCATCTTCCACCTGTCTTCTGTAAATTGCACGTTGAACCCAGTCTGAAGTAGAAGCACCAGTTCATATGTCTATGTCTGGGCCTGACACTTCTAACGGGTATTCTCACTGCACAATATCGTCTATCCATCAATCCAGTGGGTATTCTCACTGCACAACATCGTCTATCCACCAGTCCGATTCTTTCACTGCCTCTTTTGAGAAACTTGTCGAAGCCTCTGATTTGACTATTTCAAGCTGTGTATAATGCAGGAGCCCCACAAGACACCTGGAAATGCAACAACCAAATGACTATTAAAATGTGTTGATTATCTGATTGCACTTTTTTCCTACTTTAAAATCTGAAGCATTTTTCTGATTTGAACACGTTTTTATAGAGAGCCTCTGTCATGTTCTCAGAATGTAGAATAAACACCAAGTGTGTCATTTTTTACTTGGCTGAAGTACATTTTTTCATTATGGATTACAAATCCCATGTTTTCAAATATCTGACTTGTACAGTTGACTTTCTCTCTGCACTTTTCAAGTCTGACTCTGTAAGTAGCAATTTTCAATATGAGAGGCAAGAGGAATCCCTGGTTTATAGGGTAAGCATACACAGGTTTAAATCATTTTGTAAAGTAACGAGGACGGCCGGCATGTCAATTCGCAAAACCTTATGCAAGTCTTACGTACTTTTTCTTAGGATTGATAATTGGGTACATGTATTAAGCGCATTTTTGGCTCTAGGGAGGTGAGACATGCTGAAGCAATTTCAGGCAATTTATGCCTGTTTTTATGTATGTTTTGGTATCCTTAGGTATGCTTATATTCGCATTCAGATGTGTTTTTTAAATCCCCTGTGCGATGAATTGGTCGGAGTGGTCAGCGCCAGGGGCATGTTCATAGATTATGTGCGGGAATGCATTGATATATGTACTTAATTTTCTTTTCTTTTTTTTTCCTGTTGAAGTTTTGTCTGTTTTGAAGTGGTTGTAGCCCTGATATGGCTAGGCTTTAAACAAATATAACAACAATAAATCCTCCACACCCATCTCAAGATCCTGCCAGTGATCTGAGTTTCCCATAGTAATCTGCCAGATAGTCATTGGCAGATATCGGTTGAACGTGGATGGAACTGTCTGAATGCAAAATAAAATTAAAAGACGCGGACATGTTAGCGACACTTTTTGATCTTTCGATCTTCTACAAGCAGAACTTTGTCCATTGTTCCTCACTGTCACCAACGTCTTCCAGAGCACTGAATTTGTTTTGAACATATACATTAATTATTTTACGTATCGCTTCATCTGTCTTTAAGATTCCAAGATTTAGTTTGATGTTGTTTTTGGTTTGTTTCCTTTTTCTTAATTTCAGCCTAAATTTTCCCACTACAGGATTGTGGTCACTGTTGCAGTCTACGCCTGGTAGTGTTTTTGCTGACAGTAAAGAATTTCTAAATTTTTCGTTGATCAGGATGTAGTCAATCTGATTTTTGGTATTATCTCCTGGACTCATCCATGTCCATTTTCTTCTATCAGGCTGCTCAAACCAGGTGTTTCCTACTATGAATTCATTCATCTGTGCCCATTCTACAAGTTTCCCTTCCCTTTCATTTTGTGTACCAAGGCCATGAGGTCCAGCTATATCCTCTACCCTATCCTGTCTCACTTTAGCATTAAAATCTTCCCATTGTTATTGTAACCTCTTGTGATTTACATTAGAAAGGTGGAGGGAAAGAGAGCACCGGGTAGACCCAGGGAGAAAATATTGGACGGACTTGTAGGATGGCTGCGGACGGAGAGGGTGGAAGTTGTGCTTGCGGCAGCAAGGGATAGATACTTATGGAGGGCCACGATCGCCAACGCCATGCGGCAGGCCATATGGTGATAATGACAAGCAGGACATAAACAAAGAAATACAAATAGCAAAAGCGAACTAAAAAACAACACCAAGTACTTTCTGTAAAGTGAATACCCATCAGTTTCAAACCTCCAGTAAAGTCCAGTCTTCCAAGAGTTAAAGACAACCTGATTGTTAGGAGTCGAGGAATGTAAAGCAGCACAGGAAAGGAGTAAGGTACCACTCTTATAATGCTCCCCCGTCCCAAACCCCGCTGAAATGTTGAGGTTTAAGCGAACTCACGACTTTGGACTAGTCATGATGATGTCTAATCAACACTTGAAGGGAAGGGACTCTAACTTGAAGAAGAATTATCTTCTAGACCACAGTTACTTCCCATAGATAGTATTCGTGTGAGGTGTGTGGGAGCTGAGTGAAGGATGAGGCACTGAGGAAAAACACTCTCCAGTGGAGAGAGAGAGAGAGAGAGAAATATAGATAGAGAGGTAGAGAGATAGAGAGAGAGAGAGATTGACAAACAGATATATATATACATATATATATAT
>JAPXFY010003284.1:12500-22419 GCA_030674185.1 Monoplex corrugatus
TGTGTGTGTGTGAGTGAGTTCAAGAGCATGCAATTCTGGGCAAGAGAAAGAGGAAGAAACATGTGCGACAGACAGACAGACAGACAGACAGACAGACAGACAGACAGACACAAGGGACAAAAGATTTTCAGCATTTTATGCAAAACTGACTATGTGCTAGAGGTCGCATTCCAACACAGACTGTGAACACGACGTTATCTACATGTACTTTAGTGGTTGGTGTTTGCCGGTAAAGGTGAAGTTGGTAATCTTATCTAAGGAACACCCTTAGTAGACATCTAGCAGAACAAGTGGCAGGTCCTTTTGAACTCTGCACTGGTGTTCATTTCGGATTAGCATAATGGCCAACATTACAGGACCTACAGGCGTGGTAACCAAGTGGTTAGGACACTGATCTTCCGATATGGAAGGGATGGGTTCGGATACCATCTGACTAGTAAAGGTGGAGATTTTAAAGGCTGGGTTCGGGTACAAATAAAAGATAAAGGGTGGAGATTCTATGGACTGGGTTTGGGTACCAATAATGGATAAAAGGCGGAGATTTTAAGGGTTGGGTTCGGATACCAATGATGGGTGAAAAATGGTAATTTTAAGGGCATGGTTCGGGAATCAGTTGGTGATCAACGGGTGGAGATTTTAAGGGCTGCGTTTCTATACCAATGATGGGTAAAAGGTGGAGATTTTAAGAAATAGTGGAGATTTTAAGGGCTGGGTTTGGATACCACCTAGATGGGTAAATAGTGGAGATTTTAAGGGCTGGGTTTGGATACCACCTGGATGGGTAAATAGTGGAGATTTTAAGGGCTGGGTTTGGATACCACCTAGATGGGTAAATAGTGGAGATTTTAAGGGCTGGGTTTGGATACCCATCTTGGGTTTGGATACCACCTAGATGGGTAAATAGTGGAGATTTTAAGGGCTGGGTTCGGATACCAATGATGGATAAAGAGTGAAAAATTTAAGGGCTGGTTTAGGTATTCCACCTGATGGGTTTGGGTACCACCTAGATGGGTAAAGGGTGGAGATTTTACCATGTTTTAACAGTTTTATGTGCAGACCAGCTAATGCCTGAATCTTTCCCTGAGGGAATGCCGGAGGCTCTCTCAGTATAAATAGCATCCCCACCTTCTGAAAATTCTGTGCTAGAAATTTCCTTTTTTCTGTCAGTCTGTTTCTGCCTTGTTCCTTTGCTTTCTGTCATTTCTACCAATCATTTTCTGCCTTGCTGGTCCATTCACTTGTGTATTTTGTATAAAGCCTCACATACTTTCTCTAACGATTGATATCTGGTTACATGTTTGGTTCTAAGGAACTATGCTGTGCAGGAACAATTTTAGGTATTATAGGCCATTTTTGTGTATGCTTTAATATCCTTTGTGACATTCGCATTTGCATTCAGGTTTTTTTTGTTTTTGTTTTTGGTTTGGTTTGGTTTGGTTTGGTTTGGTTTGGTTTGGTTTGGTTTGGTTTGGTTTGGTTTGGTTTGTTTGGTATGGTTTGGTTTGGTTTGTTTGGTATGGTATGGTTTGGTTTGGTTTGGTTTGGTTTGTTTGGTATGGTTTGGTTTGGTTTGGTTTGGTATGGTTTGTTTGGTATGGTTTGGTTTGGTTTGTTTGGTTTGGTTTGGTTTGTTTGGTATGGTTTGGTTTGGTTTGATTTGGTTTGGTTTGTTTGGTATGTTTTGGTTTGGTTTGTTTGGTTTGGTTTGGTTTGGTTTGTTTGGTATGGTTTGGTTTGGTTTGGTATGGTTTGTTTGGTATGGTTTGGTTTGGTTTGATTTGGTTTGTTTGTTTGGTATGTTTTGGTTTGGTTTGGTTTGGTTTGGTTTGGTTTGGTTTGGTTTGTTTGGTATGGTTTAGTTTGGTATGGTTTGGTTTGGTTTGGTTTGGTTTGGTTTGGTTTGGTTTGGTTTGTTTGGTATGGTTTGGTTTGGTTTGATTTGGTTTGGTTTGTTTGGTATGTTTTGGTTTGGTTTGTTTGGTTTGGTTTGGTTTGGTTTGTTTGGTATGGTTTGGTTTGGTTTGGTATGGTTTGTTTGGTATGGTTTGGTTTGGTTTGATTTGGTTTGTTTTGTTTGGTATGTTTTGGTTTGGTTTGGTTTGGTTTGGTTTGGTTTGGTTTGGTTTGGTTTGTTTGGTATGGTTTAGTTTGGTATGGTTTGGTTTAGTTTGGTTTGGTTTGGTTTGGTTTGGTTTGTTTGGTTTGGTTTGGTTTGTTTGGTATGGTTTGGTTTGGTTTGTTTGGTTTGGTTTGGTTTGTTTGGTATGGTTTGGTTTGGTTTGGTTTGGTTTGGTTTGGTTTGGTTTGGTTTGGTTTGGTTTGGTTTGGTTTGGTTTGGTTTGGTTTGGTTTGGTTTGGTTTGGTTTGGATTTTTACTTTTTTAAAATCCTCTGGTGATGATTTGGACAGAATGGTGGACGCCAGGGGTACATCCATAGATTGAGTGCACGCATGCATTGATATGTGTACTTCATTTTCTTTTCCAGTCTTTTTTCCCAGAGAGATGTATATATTTTGAAAAAAGTTATAGCTCTGATATGGCCCTGTGCAGTCGGCTGAACTTTAATCAGTAAGAATAAGAATAATAAGTACCTGAACTCCCCTCGTGTGCAAAACATCAAACGTGCACGTTAAAGATCCTGTAAGTCGTGACAGTGTTCAGTCATTAGTAGAAACACGAAAACACCCAGTCACGTATACCCTCCGAAAACAGAGTATAGCTGTCTTAAAGGTGGGGTAAAAACATAGTGCCATACATATAAAAGCCTGCAAAGATAATTGAATGTATATGGGAGTTGAAGCTGCTACTACAGGGAAAAACATTACAGGGCTGATAATATCTCTTTCTTTTTCAATGTAAATGTTTTCATGCTTGACCGTGATGAGGTTGTCTGTATCTCTCGGGCCTGGTTGACGCCAGGATATATCACGAAAGCAAGCGTAGAGTCACAGAGTCTAAATCCTAAACTGAACTCCACAGTAGCATGACTATCATTCCTATTATCATCATCATAGCGTTGTGACAACAATGTCCCAGATTCTGTGGCATTTCATGCCCTGCTCTTAGATAACCAGTAACTATCGAAGTATGTTAGACAGCAAAATGAAGGGCGTGGGGGTAGTGGTACAGGAGTGATACAGACGATGTAGACAAAAAAATTTAAAAGAAAGAGTTTCATTTTCAGTGTCAGTTTCAGTTTTTCAAGACGACGTCTCTGCGCTCGGAACTAATTCCATATGCACTAACGTCACAGGTGTCATGTGTATACATGGTGATCATGGCACAAGCCTTAAGCCTGCACATAAGCCCACGTGCTGGCCATATAAAAAAAATGAAAGAAAAAGAATGTTCAGATTTGCGCTTGAACATAGTAAGCATGTTTCCACCTGTTATCATTATTATTGTTTTTTCTGTCATTGTAAGGAGCTGACATATATTTGCATGTGTATGTTTTTGTCTCTGAGGTTTTTGTCAAGCGCTTGAGCTATTGACGTATAATAGAAGTCAGTATCTTATCACAATGTATTTTCATAGCTTCTTTCTCATTGTAGATATTTTGGCTCATCTGTCTTTGATATGTATTTGTTACATGCGTGGAATAGCAAGGACTAGCTGTAAGACAGGTCCAATGGGGCTTAATGCTACTATTCTTGGGTAATAAAGTGTTCTGAAGGGCTTAATGCTACTATTCTTGAGTAATAAAGTGTTCTGAAGGGCTTAATGCTACTATTCTTGAGTAATAAAGTGTTCTGAAGGGCTTAATGCTACTATTCTTGAGTAATAAAGTGTTCTGAAGGGCTTAATGCTACTATTCTTGAGTAATAAAGTGTTCTGAAGGGCTTAATGCTACTGTTCTTGAGTAATAAAGTGTTCTGAAGGGCTTAATGCTACTGTTCTTGAGTAATAAAGTGTTCTGAAGGGCTTAATGCTACTATTCTTGAGTAACAAAGTGTTCTGAAGGGCTTAATGCTACTGTTCTTGAGTAATAAAGTGTTCTGAAGGGCTTAATGCTACTATTCTTGAGTAATAAAGTGTTCTGAAGGGCTTAATGCTACTATTCTTGGGTAATAAAGTGTTCTGAAGGGCTTAATGCTACTATTCTTGAGTAATAAAGTGTTCTGAAGGGCTTAATGCTACTATTCTTGAATAATAAAGTGTTCTGAAGGGCTTAATGCTACTATTCTTGAGTAATAAAGTGTTCTGAAGGGCTTAATGCTACTATTCTTGGGTAATAAAGTGTTCTGAAGGGCTTAATGCTACTATTCTTGGGTAATAAAGTGTTCTGAAGGGCTTAATGCTATATCCTTGAGTAATAAAGTGTTCTGAAGGGCTTAATGCTACTATTCTTGGGTAATAAAGTGTTCTGAAGGGCTTAATGCTACTATCCTTGAGTAATAAAGTGTTCTGAAGGGCTTAATGCTACTATACTTGAGTAATAAAATGTTCTGGAGGGCTTAATGCTACTATCCTTGAGTAATATGTTCTGAAGGGCTTAATGCTTCTATCCTTGAGTAACAAAGTGTTCTGAAGGGCTTAATGCTACTATCCTTGAGTAATAATGTTCTGAAGGGCTTAATGCTACTATATTTGAATAATAAAGTGTTCTGAAGGGCTTAATGCTACTATCCTTGAGTAATAATGTTCTGAAGGGCTTAATGCTACTATCCATGAGTAATAAAGTGTTCTGAAGGGCTTAATGCTACTATCCTTGAGTAACAAAGTGTTCTGATGGGCTTAATGCTACTATCCTTGAGTAACAAAGTGTTCTGATGGGCTTAATGCTACTGTCCTTGAGTAATAAAGTGTTCTGAAGGGCTTAATACTACTATCCATGAGTAACAAAGTGTTCTGAAGGGCTTAATGCTTCTATCCTTAAGCAACAAAGTGTTTTTGAAATTTGAAGTGTGAAGCTATAAGTGTCTACTTCTCTCTCTCTCTCTCTTTCTCTCTCTCTCTCTCTCTCTCTCTCTTCGCAGACGGAGAAGATAAAGCAGCAAGGGATGGGAGGTGGGCACTGTCCTAGTTAACAAGAAACACCACGAGGGTGCGGATGGGACCTGGAGCACCAGTGCCTCGCCACTCTCAGGACACTTCCAAGCTCCCGAAAGAAATCGACAGTCATTTCTTCAAGCAAAGGGGGGTTGTCCGTGCGTTACATGACCCATTCGGACCCAGTCATCAGTTACCTTGTTCACAAAACAAATGGCAAGGTGGGGAGATGGGACCGTCCTAGTAATGCTGGCTCCAGTAGAAGCGGAGGTCTTTAACACATTGTTCCCAAACGACCGTTCAGATGATGGGAAAATCTGTAAGCCTACCTGTTTGCACTGACAGGTCAGTTGATGGGTTGTCAATAGACACCAACGTCAAGGCCACACCACTGTCCACATGCACGGTGCCTGGAAACGAGAGACCATGTGCGTGTGTATGTGTGTGTGTGTGTGTGTGTGTATGTGTGTACTTGTGTGTGTATGTGTGTGTTTGTGTGTCTGTGTGTCTGTGTTTTGTGTGTGTGTTGGAAGGGGGTACGTGTGTGTGTGTGTGTGTGAGAGAGAGAGAGAGAAAGAGAGAGAGAGTATATGCGTTCGTGTGTGTGTGTGTCTGTGCGTGTGTGTCTGTGAATGTGTGTGTGTGTGTGCGCGCGCGTGTGTGTGTGTGTGTGTGTGTTATGTGTGTGTGAGTGAGTGTGTGTGTGCGTTCGTGTGTGTGTGTGTGTGTGTGTGTGTGTGTGTGTTTGTGTGCGTATATGTGTGTATGTGTGGGTACGTGCATGTGTGTGTATTGTGTGTGCGTGTGTGTGTGTGTGTGTGTGTGTATGTGTGGTGTGTGTGTATGTGTGTGTGTGTTATGTTTGTGTGAGTGAATGGTGTGTGTGTTGTGTGCGTTCGTGTGTGTGTGTGTGTGATTGTTTGTGTGTGTATGTCTGTCTTTGTGGGTACATGCGTGTGTGTGTATTGTATGTGTGTGCGTATGTGTGTGCTTTGGTGTACGAGTATGCGCGTGTGTGTGTGTGTGTGTATGTGTGTGTTATGTGTGTGTGTGTGTGTGTGTGTTATGTGTGTGTGTGTTTATGTGTGTGTGTGTGTGTGTGTGTGTGTGTGTGTGTGTGTGTGTGTGTGTGTGTGTGTGTGTGTGTGGTGTGTTCATGGGGCTAGAATGTGTGTGCAGTGACCAACGGAGACTGAAGCCACAAAGACAACAATCCTACTTTAGCACACTTCCATGTTTCCCCGCTGACTGAGGTCCCTAACTGTCCATTCCCGGAATGTCCAGCCATTCGTTTTGCTTTGCGTAAATATTTGGATATTTCAGTGATGTGAACGTGGGAATATCAATCTTACATCGTTCGAAATCGCTGTTTGATGAAAACCACAAAGTATAAGATCAACACTGTCCCAAACAAAGCCAGAGCTGTGGGAAGGTGTTATGAAAGTCAACTGCAGCTGGTTAAAGACATACCACAGAAATGGACAATCACTGGACAACTAAAAACTCCAGTTCACACGTAGACTCATCATCATTATGTGTCCTGCCGCATGACCTTGGTGATCATAGCCCTCCAAACGAATCTATCCCTTGTCCCTGCAAGTACATCTCCCGACCTCTTTGTCCTCAGCCACCCTGCAAGTCCGTCCAATATTTTCTCCCTGGGTCTACCTGGTGTTCTTTTTCCCTCCAGCTTTCCTGTTGTGACCAGATGCTCTAATTTCTCTTTCCTTATCAAGTGTCCTATAAATGTTGCTTGTCTTTTCCTCATCTTTTTTATTAATGATGTTCTTGTGTCTGCCTCCTTTACGACTGTCTCGTTTGTTTGGTTTTTTGTTTGTTTGTTTGTTTGTTTGTTTGTTTGTTTGTTTGTTTGTTTGTTTGTTTTTTCTGTCCATGGAACTCTCAACGCTATTCTTAGAAACCACATTTTAGTTGCCTCAATTTTGTTTTGACTTTGAGTGTTGACTGTTCTCGCCTCACAACTGTACAACAGTATCGGTGCTATATATAACACACGTAGATTATGGAAAAGAAAATTCTTGTAATAATCAAAACAACTTAGAAAATTGGAAACAGCGTGTTGGTTTTGTGTCATCCTCCTCAACACCCTTTTCAAAAAACGCTGTTTGTGTTTTCACTCAGTTTTAAAAGTCACAACGTGATCTCACTTCGTAAAACTCATTTCGCCTGTTGTCACTTCACAAAGAACCGTTATATACAAAAAGAAGACATGATAATAGGAAAGGCTTTATGGGCAAATAATGTCAAGGCCATTAAGATACATATCACTGGTTCTGTTTGTGCCTGTAGTAGTTATCACAGCATTTTTCTTTCCCTGGAAGTATCATTTTGTGGTTGATAGAGTCATGTGTGGGTTTAATAAACAAAACAGTTGTTAGCGTGTGCATAGTGTTATGATATGGCAGCCATGTGACTGGTTTTCCAACAACGATAAGGTCAGTCAACTGATGGCGGTCGTGAAACGAACACAAACTTTCCACTTATCACAGAAAACTTATTCATTACGGATAGTTTCTTCACCGTTACCATCTTAAGTAGGTTTTTTGTTTGTTGGTTTTTGTAATTGTTTTTTGGTTGTTTGTTTGTCTGTTTGTTTTGTATTTTTGTTGTGTTTGTTGTTGTTGTTTTGTTTGTTTCTTTCTTTCTTTCTTTCTTTGTTTTTGACCAACTACTCGCGCTGTCTCAGTGGATTTAATCCCACTCCGATCATTCCTTTTCCACAACACACCACCAGGTTCATTCAGTCTATGTCCCAGCACCAGGAAGCCTACGGGAAATGTCAAGCGACCATCGGGCCATCCACCATAGGTGACCCTGCATTGCCGCAGGGTCACTTCCATGGAGTTTATATCTTTGCCTGTTTTAATCCAGCTTGCTAACCTTGCCTTCCTAACCCCTTTACTAACGACTGTAAATGCTCAGTCGCAAAGCCAGACCGAGTGAAATATCCCCAGGCAAGGTGACCATCACAACGCTCCGATAACAGCCCCCATGAACCATCATCATCATCATCATCATCAAGTGCCCTGCCGCATGGCTTTTGCGATCATGGCCCTCCATGTGCATCTATCCCTTGTCGCCGCAGGTACATCTTCTACCCTCTCTGTCCTCAGCCGTCCTGCAAGTCTGTCCAATATTTTTTCCCTGGGCCTACCTGGTGTTCCCTTTCCTTCCAGCTTTCCTGTTGTGACCAGGTGCTCTAATTCCCCTTTCCTCATAAAATGGCCTATAAGTCTATGAACCACCTACACCAAAAAACCCAACTTGCATTCCCATCAGGCGTAGAAAAAGCAGAGGAAACCAAAACTGAAATCACCACGAGATTACGGCATGAAGAGCCAGAAACTCTGGAACAAGTTTTACGATGTTGTTATGACTGATGAGTTCATGAGAAATGGGGGTGATCATCAAGATACTGCTTCAGACACAGCACTTCGATTTGTGGTTTCCTGGTGACTATTTTGCTCTTTTATTTCAGAATTAAATCAGTTCTTTGAATGGGTCGGGTTGAGTGGGTTATTCCCACTTCCAAACCTACCAGGTTTACAGCCCTAGCAATCTCCCCATCCTGGTGGGTTTTTATCTGTTCTTTGTGAAGAACAGGAAGTCGTCCTTTACTTAACTCGATGGCGACGCTCCACAGCTATAGCTGCAGACCTCCATGTCTCGACTGTGACGCTCTGCAGCTATAGTTGCGTAGATGTTATGGGTTTTCTCACCAAGACTACGTGTATACTACGATCAGGAAGATTATACTGACAGCAGTTTAACCATTGACCTTTTAAAACATATATAACAGGATAGGTTTATTGTCGTTGGAAAGTACCAAAAACTGTGCGTCTCGAAGTTTCAGCAGTCATTTTAGGGTGCGTCTTCAAAGAGTTAAACTCTAAATTAATCTTCAAAACTGTTTCATCAAGTGACTGGGATTCGTACACTTATTCAAACGAAACTGTTTCACGATGCAGTAAATTTTCAAGAAATGCATTCCTTTTTCCAATATTTTTTATCAATTTTACTCTGTTTTTGTACACACACCTTTTTTCCTTACAGTGTAAACCTTTGACTGTGTCGCAATTTTATTATCATCTAAATCCGAGACGATTTGTGACGAATCTTAAACAAAATGTTTATTTTTCTGGATTGAAATCACTTCCAGAAATCATTACGATTTCGTTCAGAACTTGATGTGCGCTGAGACTCTGACGTTTGGCCATGTGATGCCAAAAAAAACCCACAAAAAAAAACAAACAAAAAAATTGCAAAGTTAAAACAACGCAGCAAAATTGGTATCGCGTGATGCAGCAGAAGTTCTATAAGAGTTACTGCCCTTTATGTGTAGTTTATGCATATGTATGAGCTCGGAAACGGGTTTGAAGGAATAAGGTCCTACACCTGTGCACTGTACAGGCGCATGTACATCGCATCCTCCTGCGATGTACATGCGCCTGTACAGTGCACAGGTGTAGGACCTTATTCCTTCAAACCCGTTTCCGAGCTCATACATACATGTTGAACGTGTGAACTACCTGTACAAAACATGCGATCGATGATGCAACACACAAAGATCGTTATAAAGAAGAACCTTGGGTACCTTTTTGTCGTTTCACAACCTGATGGTGCAAACAGTGTTGGATGGAACCAGGAAAAATACACGAAAAAAGAATAAGAAGGCGAGTTTAATACAAGACAAGACTGGCACAAATTTTTGGCCAGCTTGCGCCTGTATTGTCTTGTTGTATTAAATACACGTTCTTATTCTTTTTTCGTGTTGTTGTTTTTCTGGTTCCTGTTTGCTTGAACGCAGGCAGTCACACTTGTTTTGGATTTAGTGTTTGAAGGAAACAACGGACTTCATACGATCTTCACGGTCGGCTGAACTATCAGCAGGATGAACTGTACAAAGCA
>JAPXFY010000328.1:0-2500 GCA_030674185.1 Monoplex corrugatus
ACCCCCAACTCACGATTACAATTTCAAAACACTAACCTAATCACTGATTACAATTGTACATCACATAACCCCTACTATGTTTACATTGTCACATCACAAACCCTACCATCTATTTACATGTACATCACATCCCTACCCATGATTTACAATTGTCACATCACATAACCCTACCCTACTCACTGATTACAATTGTCACATCACACTACCCTACCATCACTGATTTACAATTGTCACATCACATACCTTACCCTAACTCACTGATTTACAATTGTCACATCACACTAACCCTAACTCACTGATTTACAATTGTCACATCACACTAACCTTACCCTAACTCACTGATTTACAATTGTCACATCACACCTACCCTAACTCACTGATTTACAATTGTACATCACACTAACCCTAACTCACTGATTTACAATTGTCACATCAACTAAACCCTAACTCACTGATTTACAATTGTCACATCACACTACCCTAACCCCTGATTTACATGTCAATCCACTAACCTAACTCACTGATTACAATTGTCACATCACACTATACCCTAACTCATGATTTACAATTGTCACATCACACTAACACCTATACCCATAATTCCACTGATTTACAATTGTCACATCACACTAACCCTTACCCTAACTCACTGATTTACAATTGTCACATCACACAACCTAACCACTGATTTACAATTGTCACATCACACTAACCCTATCTCACTGATTTACAATTGTCACATCACCTAACCTAACCACTGATTTACAATTGTCCATAAAACCCTAACCACTGATTTACAATTGTCACATCACACTAACCCTAACTCACTGATTTACAATTGTCACATCACACAACCCTTACCCTAACTCACTGATTTACAATTGTCACATCACACTAACCCTAATCCGTTACAATTGTCCATCACACTAACCCTTACCCAATTCGATTTACAATTGTCACATCACACTAACCCTTACCCTAACTCACTGATTTACAATTGTCACATCACACTAAACCCTAACTCACTGATTTACAATTGTCACATCACACTAACCCTAACCACTGATTTACAATTGTCACATCACACTAACCCTACCAACTCACTGATTTACAATTGTCACATCACACTAACCCTTACCCTAACTCACTGATTTACAATTGTCACATCACACTAACCCTAACTCCTGTTTACAATTGTCACATCACACTTACCCTAACCACTGATTTACAATTGTCACATCACACTAACCCTATACCCTACACTGATTTACAATTGTCACATCACACTAACCCTTACCCTAACTCACTGATTTACAATTGTCACATCACACTAACCCTAACTCACTGATTTACAATTGTCACATCACACTAACACTAACCCTAACTCCTGATTTACAATTGTCACATCACACTAACCCTTACCCTAATCACTGATTTACAATTGTCACATCACACTAACCCTACCTAACTCACTGATTTACAATTGTCACATCACACTAACCCTAACTCACTGATTTACAATGTCACATCACACTACTTAACCCTATCTCACTGATTTACAATTGTCACACACACTAACCCTAACCCTAACGCACTGATTTACAATTGTCACATCACCTACCCTAACTCACTGATTACATGTCACATCCACTAACACTAACTCATGATTTACAATTGTCACATCACACTAACCCTAACTCACTGATTTACAATTGTCACATCACACTAACTTAACCCTATTACAATTGTCACATCACAATAACATTAACCACTGATTACAATTTCACATCCACTAAACTAACTCACTGATTTACAATTATCACATCAACTACCATAAAAACTGATATTAAATGTAAATAATAAACAATGAATAATATTAAATAAAAATAATCAATAAAATAAATACTGATAAATTAAATATGATAAATCAAATAATAAACTAATAATGATATATAAATTGTCAATAATAATACTAATCTAAATATAATATTAAATTAGTCAATAAATAAATTACTATGACTTAAATTGTAATACACTAACATAACTAACCACGTTTACCTGTGAATCATCGATTTTCACACAATCCTCTAGGGTAACATCATTCTGTGAATTACAAATTTGTTCAACAGAAAGTCGGACAATAGTGAAGACAGGTAACTGTAGTAATTCAGCAAATGTTTATGTGCATAAGTTTGGTTTCATAAAACATCGTGTTTGACTCGTAATCACTCAGCTTGTATTTCAGCAGTCAATGTATTAAGAAAGAAACTCAGATTAACCTAGACCATGAACACGTGATATTTACACATGTTTGTTGCCATCTTGAGAAGTAAAAAACAGACCAGATACAACAATTGTAACAATATTTACACACATTCATTACCCTCGTCTTTGTTTAATAACATCATTTCTACAGGAGAAACACGACAGAAGACAGGTGCAGACTGGACGAGGATAAACCAATGTCAAAAGAAACAAAAGGTGTGTGGTATGTGTGTGT
>JAPXFY010000328.1:17500-32500 GCA_030674185.1 Monoplex corrugatus
GTCACACTTGTAGTATTCAGTCTTACTGGTCACACTTGTAGTATTCAGTCTTACTGGTCACACTTGTAGTATTCAGTCCTATTGGTCACACTTGTAGTTTTCAGTTTTACTAGTCACACTTGTAGTCTTCAGTCTTACTGGTCACAGGGACTTGTAGTATTCAGTCTTACTGGTCACAGGGACTTGTAGTATTCAGTCATACTAGTCACACTTGTAGTATTCAGTCTTACTGGTTACACTTGTAGTATTCAGTCTTACTGGTCACAGGGACTTGTAGTATTCAGTCTTACTAGTCACACTTGTAGTATTCAGTCTTACTAGTCACACTTGTAGTATTCAGTCTTACTGGTTACAGAGACTTGTAGTATTCAGTCTTACTGGTCACACTTGTAGGATTCAGTCTTACTGGTCAGACTTGTAGTATTCAGTCTTACTGGTCACACTTGTAGTATTCAGTTTTACTGGTCACACTTGTAGTATTCAGTTTTACTGGTCACACTTGTAGTATTCAATCTTACTGGTCATACTTGTAGTATTCAGCCTTACTGGTCACAGGGACTTGTAGTATTCAGTCTTACTGGTCACACTTGTAGTATTCAGTCTTACTGGTCACACTTGTAGTATTCAGTCTTACTGGTCACACTTGTAGTATTCAGTCTTACTGGTCACACTTGTAGTATTCAGTCTTACTGGTCACACTTGTAGTATTCATTCTTACTGGTCACACTTGTAGTATTCAGTCTTACTGGTCACACTTGTAGTATTCAGTCTTACTGGTCACACTTGTAGTATTCAGTCTTAATGGTCACACTTGCAGTATTCAGTCTTACTGGTCACAGGACTTGTAGTATTCGGTCTTACTGGTCACATGACTTGTAATATTCAGTCTCACTGGTCACAGGACTTGTAGTATTCAGTCTTACTGGTTACAGGGACTTGTAGTATTCAGTCTTACTGGTCACAGGGACTTGTATTATTCAGTCTTACTGGTCACACGTGTAGTATTCAGTCTTACTGGTCACACTTGTAGTATTCAGTCTTACTTGTCACACTTGTAGTATTCAGTCTTACTTGTCACAGGGACTTGTAGTATTCAGTCTTACTGGTCAAACTTGTAGTATTTAGTCTTACTGGTCACAGGGACTTGTAGCATTCAGTCTTACTGGTCACACTTGTAGTATTCAGTCTTACTGGTCACAGGGACTTGTAGTATTAATAATTACAATATTTAATAATTACAATATTTATATAGCGCAAAATCTTGATAAAATCAAATCTAAGCGCTGAAGCAGACACACACGCAGGCACGCACGTTCGCACACACACGCACGCACACACACAGACACACACACACACACACACACACACACACACACACACACGCATGGCTATAAATGGGGAGAAAGAATAAAAGCAATAAAAGCAAGAATAAAAGCAATGGAAAATTATAGAGAGCATAGCATACAATTATATATTATAACCATGTGATTCCCTCCGAGCGGAGACAGGCTGCAGAGGGGAGGGTTGAGTGAGGTTAGGATTTTATGCAGGAGAGAAAAGGTGAGTTTTGAGAGCGGACTTGAAGGAGACAAAAGTAGGTTGCTGACAGACTGAGAGAGGAAGTTTGTTCCAGGAGAGTGGACCAGAAACAGAGAAGGCTCGTGGACCATAGGTATTGAGCTTAGTGCGTGGAAAGCGAAGAGTCAGAGGATCAGAGGCAGAGCGGAGGGTACGTGAGGGAACATAGATCTCAAGTAGGCTTGACAGGTAATCGGGGGCTGCGTTATTGAGGCTTTTGTAGCACATGGTGTCTAGTTTGTACTGTATGCGCTTTGATACAGGGAGCCAGTGAAGTTGTGCCAGGAGAGGAGATATGTGGTCAGCTTTTTTCTTTTTGAGTACAAGGCGTGCAGCATTGTTTTGAATGCGCTGTAGGATGTGAATGGTGGAGGCAGGAAGACCAGACAGGAGTGAATTGCAATAGTCAATGCGAGACATTATGAAGGAGAGAACGAGTTTTGCAGTTGTTTCGACAGAGAGATACTTCCTGATCAGCTTTATACGATGGAGATGATAGTAGCAGGATCTGGCAGTTTGAGAAACAAAGTTGTTCATGGAGAGGGTAGAGTCAATGCAGACACCAAGGTTTTTAGCTGAATCAGAAATTGGGACTGATGTGTTACATAATGGGAGAGAAAGAGGAGGCAGCTGAGAAAGTTTCTGACGGGTGCCAATGAGGATAGCTTCTGTTTTGTCGTCATTAAGCTGAAGTCTATTGTGTGTCATCCAGTATTCAGTCTTACTGATCACACTTGTAGTAATCAGTCTTACTGGTCACACTTGTAGTATTCACTCTTACTGGTCACACTTGTAGTTTTCAGTCTTACTGGTCCAGGGACTTGTAGTATTCAGTCTTACTGGTCACACTTGTAGTATTCAGTCTTACTGGTCACACTTGTAGTACTCAGTCTTACTGGTCACACTTGTAGTATTCAGTCTTACTGGTCACAGGACTTGAAGTATTCAGTCTTACTGGTACACAAGGACTTGTAATATTCAGTCTTAGACTGGTCACACTGACTTGTAGTCTTCAGTCTTACTGGTCACATTTGTAGTCTTCAGTCTTACTGGTCACAACTTGGAGTATTCAGTCTTACTGGTCACAGGGACTTGTAGTATTCAGTCTTACTGGTCACAGGACTTGTAGTATTCAGTCTTACTGGTCACACTTGTAGTATTCAGTCTTACTGGTCACACTTGTAGTATTCAGTCTTACTGGCCACACTTGTAGTATTCAGTCTTACTGGTCACACTTGTAGTATTCAGTCTTACTGGTCACACTTGTATTATTCAGTCTTACTGGTCACAAGACTTGTATTATTCAGTCTTACTTGTCACAGGACTTGTAATATTCAGTCTTACTTGTCACAGGACTTGTAATATTCAGTCTTACTGGTCAACAGTAGTATTCAGCCTTACTGGTCACATGTAGTATTCAGTCTTACTGGTCACACTTGTAGTATTCAGTCTTACTGGTCACAGGGACATGTAGAATTAGCCTTACTGGTCACACTTGTAGTATTCAGCCTTACTGGTCACACTTGTAGTATTCAGCCTTACTGGTCACACTTGTAGTATTCAGTCTTACTGGTCACACATTGTAGTGTTCAGTCTTACTGGTCACAGGTAGAGTTCAGTCTTACTGGTCACACAGGTAGTATTCAGTCTTACTGGTCACAGGACTTGTAGTCTTCAGTCTTACTGGTCACACTTGTAGTATTCAGTCTTACTGGTCCACAGGACTTGTAGTATTCAGTCTTACTTGTCACAGGACTTGTAGTATTCAGTCTTACTGGTCACACTTGTAGTATTCAGTCTTACTGGTCACACTGTAGTATTCAGTCTTACTGGTCACACTTGTAGTATTCAGTCTTACTGGCCACACTTGTAGTATTCAGTCTTACTGGTCACACTTGTAGTATTCAGTCTTACTGGTCACAGGGACTTGTATTATTCAGTCTTACTGGTCACACTTGTAGTATTCAGTCTTACTTGTCACAGGGACTTGTAATATTCAGTCTTACTGGTCACAGTAGTATTCAGCCTTACTGGTCACATGTAGTATTCAGTCTTACTGGTCACATGTAGTATTCAGTCTACTGGTCACACTTGTAGTATTCAGTCTTACTGGTCACAGGACATGTAGAATTTAGCCTTACTGGTCACACTTGTAGTATTCAGCCTTACTGGTCACACTTGTAGTATTCAATCTTACTGGTCACACTTGTAGTTTCAGTCTTACTGGTCACAGGTAGAGTTCAGTCTTACTGGTCACACAGGTAGTATTCAGTCTTACTGGTCACAGGGACTTGTAGTCTTCAGTCTTACTGGTCACACTTGTAGTATTCAGTCTTACTGGTCCCAGGGACTTGTAGCATTCAGTCTTCCTGGTCACACTTGTAGTATTCAGTCTTACTGGTCACACTTGTAGTATTCATCTTACTGGTCACACTTGTAGTCTTCAGTCTTACTGGTCACACTTGTAGTATTCAGTCTTACTGGTCACAGGGACTTGTAGTATTCAGTCTTACTGGTCACAGGGACTTGTAGTATTCAGTCTTACTGTTCACACTTGTAGTATTCAGTCTTACTGGTCAGACTTGTAGTATTCAGTCTTACTGGTCATACTTGTAGTATTCAGTCTTACTGGTCACACTTGTAGTATTCAGTCTTACTTGTCACATGGACTTGTAGTATTCAGTCTTACTGGTCACAACTTGTAGTATTCAGTCTTACTGGTCACAGGGACTTGTAGTATTCAGTCTTACTGATCACACTTGTAGTATTCAGTCTTACTGGTCACACTTGTAGTATTCAGTCTTACTGGTCACACTTGTAGTATTCAGTCTTACTGTCACACTTGTAGTATTCAGTCTTCCTGGTCACACTTGCAGTATTCAGTCTTACTGATCACATGACTTGTAGTATTCAGTCTTACTGGTCACAGGACTTGTAGTATTCAGTCTTACTGGTCACAGGACTTGTAGTATTCAGTCTTACTGGTCACAGGACTTGTAGTATTCAGTCTTACTGGTTACAGGGACTTGTAGTATTCAGTCTTACTGGTCACAAGGACTTGTAGTATTCAGTCTTACTGGTCACACTTGTAGTATTCAGTCTTACTGGTCACACTTGTAGTATTCAGTCCTACTTGTCACACTTGTAGTATTCAGTCTTACTGGTCACAGGGACTTGTAGTATTCAGTCTTACTGGTCACACTTGTAGTATTTAGTCTTACTGGTCACAGGGACTTGTAGCATTCAGTCTTACTGGTCACACTTGTAGTATTCAGTCTTACTGGTCACAGGGACTTGTAGTATTCAGTCTTACTGATCACACTTGTAGTAATCAGTCTTACTGGTCACACTTGTAGTATTCAGTCTTACTGGTTACACTTGTAATATTCAGTCTAACTGGTCACAGGGATTGTAGTATTCAGTCTTACTGGTCACACTTGTAGTGTTCAGTCTTACTGGTCACACTTGTAGTATTCAGTCTTACTGGTCACACTTGTAGTATTCAGTCTTACTGGTCACACTTGTAGTGTTCAGTCTTACTGGTCACAGGGACTTGTAGTATTCAGTCTTACTGGTCACACTTGTAGTATTCAGTCTTACTGGTCACACTTGTAGTATTCAGTCTTACTGGTCACACTTGTAGTATTCAGTCTTACTGGTCACACTTGTAGTGTTCAGTCTTACTGGTCACACTTGTAGTATTCAGTCTTTCTGGTCACACTTGTAGTGTTAAGTCTTACTGGTCACAGGGACTTGTAGTATTCAATCTTACTGGTCATATAGACTTGTAGTATTCAGTCTTACTGGTCACACTTGTAGGATTCATTTTTACTTGTCACACTTGTAGTATTCAGTCTTACTGGTCACACTTGTAGTATTCAGTTTTACTGGTCACACTTGTAGTATTCAGCCTTACTGGTCACACTTGTAGCATTCAGTCTTACTGGTCACACTTGTAGTCTTCAGTTTTACTGGTCACACTAGTAGTATTCAGCCTTACTGGTCACACTTGTAGTATTCAGTCTTGCTGGTCACACTTGTAGTATTCAGTCTTACTGGTCACACTTGTAGTATTCAGTCTTACTGGTCACACTTGTAGTATTCAGTCTTCCTGGTCACACTTGCAGTATTCAGTCTTACTGATCACACTTGTAGCATTCAGTCTTACTGGTCACACTTGTAGTCTTCAGTCTTACTGGTCACACTTGTAGCATTCAGTCTTACTGGTCACACTTGTAGCATTCAGTCTTACTGGTCACAGGGACTTGTAGTGTTCAGTCTTACTGGTCACAGGTAGTATTCAGTCTTACTGGTCACACTTGTAGTATTCAGTCTTACTGGTCACAGGGACTTGTAGTGTTCAGTCTTACTGGTCACAGGTAGTATTCAGTCTTACTGGTCACACTTGTAGTATTCAGTCTTACTGGTCACACTTGTAGTATTCAGTCTTACTAGTCACACTTCTAGTATTCAGTCTTACTGGTCACACTTGTAGTATTCAGTGTTACTGGTCACACTGAAGAAGACAAAACTGACCAATCAGTTTATGATCACGCGTATTTAAAATAGCCCTGAACTGGCCTCGTGTGCCTGGAATACATGTCTTCACGTCATAATAACCTTAATAGCTTTGCATGTTTAATTAGAATTGGTTTGGGAATACTTGAACTTAGACGAACATCAAAAACATGGCGTAATGTACAGTTTTGATCACTGCAACTGGACTTGTTGCAATGTTGTCAAATTGACTGAAGTACTAGCTGGGGTTGGGAAACCAAATGAAAAATGTTTTTTTTACATAATACAAGCAATACCCATTTTACATGCCACAGTAAGTGTGTGGTAGTAGTTTCTGTGACAAGGCTAAAGGGCACCTCACACGATTCGACTCTAAGTCCGACCCAACTTGTCGAATCATACAATGTGACCCAACTTGTCGAATCATACAGTGTGACCCAACTTGTCGAATCATACAGTGTGATCCAACTCGTCGCGTCGAATCATACAGTGTGACCCAACTTGTCGAATCATACAGTGTGACCCAACTTGTCGAATCATACAGTGTGACCCAACTTGTCGAATCATACAGTGTGACCCAACTTGTCGAATCATACAGTGTGACCCAACTTGTCGAATCATACAGTGTGACCCAACTTGTCGAATCATACAGTGTGACCCAACTTGTCGAATCATAGAGTGTGACCCAACTTGTCGAATGATACAGTGTGACCCAACTTGTCAAATGATACAGTGTGACCCAACATGACGAATGATACAGTGTGACCCAACATGACGAATGATACAGTGTGACCCAACTTGTCGAATCATACAGTGTGACCCAACTTGTCGAATGATACAGTGTGACCCAACTTGTCGAATGATACAGTGTGACCCAACTTGTCAAATGATACAGTGTGACCCAACATGGCGAATGAAACAGTGTGACCCAACTTGACGAATGATACAGTGTGACCCAACATGACGAATGATACAGTGTGACCCAACATGACGAATGATACAGTGTGACCCAACATGACGAATGATACAGTGTGACCCAACATGACGAATGATGCAGTGTGACCCAACTTGACGAATGATACAGTGTGACCCAACATGACGAATGATACAGTGTGACCCAACATGACGAATGATACAGTGTGACCCAACATGACGAATGATACAGTGTGACCCAACATGACGAATGATACAGTGTGACCCAACATGACGAATGATACAGTGTGACCCAACATGACGAATGATACAGTGTGACCCAACATGACGAATGATACAGTTTGACCCAACATGACGAATGATACAGTGTGACCCAACATGACGAATGATACAGTGTGACCCAACATGACGAATGATACAGTGTGACCCAACATGACGAATGATACAGTGTGACCCAACATGACGAATGATACAGTTTGACCCAACATGACGAATGATACAGTTTGACCCAACATGACGAATGATACAGTGTGACCCAACATGACGAATGATACAGTGTGACCCAACATGACGAATGATACAGTGTGACCCAACATGACGAATGATACAGTGTGACCCAACATGTCGAATCATACAGTTTACAATAACCGGTCCATTGTTGTCCACACACGGTTTTATATGTGTGTAGCCACGGTGTTGTCTGTCCTACCTGCCTACCACAACAGTGTTGTCTGTCCTACCTGCCTACCACAACAGTGTTGTCTGTCCTACCTGCCTACCAGAACAGTGTTGTCTGTCCTACCTGCCTACCACAACAGTGTTGTCTGTCCTACCTGCCTACCACAACAGTGTTGTCTGTCCTACCTGCCTACCACAACAGTGTTGTCTGTCCTACCTGCCTACTTAACAGTGTTGTCTGTCCTACCTGCCTACCACAACAGTGTTGTCTGTCCTACCTGCCTACTTAACAGTGTTGTCTGTCCTACCTGCCTACCAGAACAGTGTTGTCTGTCCTACCTGCCTACCACAACAGTGTTGTCTGTCCTACCTGCCTACTTAACAGTGTTGTCTGTCCTACCTGCCTACCAGAACAGTGTTGTCTGTCCTACCTGCCTACCACAACAGTGTTGTCTGTCCTACCTGCCTACTTAACAGTGTTGTCTGTCCTACCTGCCTACCTTAACAGTGTTGTCTGTCCTACCTGCCTACCTTAACAGTGTTGTCTGTCCTACCTGCCTACCACTAACAGTGTTGTCTGTCCTACCTGCCTACCTTAACAGTGTTGTCTGTCCTACCTGCCTACCTTAACAGTGTTGTCTGTCCTACCTGCCTACCTTAACAGTGTTGTCTGTCCTACCTGCCTACCTTAACAGTGTTGTCTGTCCTACCTGCCTACCTTAACAGTGTTGTCTGTCCTACCTGCCTACCTTAACAGTGTTGTCTGTCCTACCTGCCTACCTTAACAGTGTTGTCTGTCCTACCTGCCTACCTTAACAGTGTTGTCTGTCCTACCTGCCTACCTTAACAGTGTTGTTTGTCCTACCTGCCTACCAGAACAGTGTTGTCTGTCCTACCTGCCTACCAAACAGTGTTGTCTGTCCTACCTGCCTACCTTAACAGTGTTGTCTGTCCTACCTGCCTACCAGAACAGTGTTTGTCTGTCCTAACCTGCCTACCAGAACAGTGTTGTCTGTCCTACCTGCCTACCTTAACAGTGTTGTCTGTCCTACCTGCCTACCTTAACAGTGTTGTCTGTCCTACCTGCCTACCAGAACAGTGTTGTCTGTCCTACCTGTCTACCTTAACAGTGTTGTCTGTCCTACCTGCCTACCAGAACAGTGTTGTCTGCCCTACCTGCCTACCTTAACAGTGTTGTCTGTCCTACCTGCCTACCAGAACAGTGTTGTCTGCCCTACCTGCCTACCTTAACAGTGTTGTCTGTCCTACCTGCTTACCTTAACAGTGTTGTCTGTCCTACCTGCCTACCAGAACAGTGTTGTCTGCCCTACCTGTCTACCTTAACAGTGTTGTCTGTTCTACCTGCCTACCTTAACAGTGTTGTCTGTCCTACCTGCCTACCAGAACAGTGTTGTCTGCCCTACCTGTCTACCTTAACAGTGTTGTCTGTCCTACCTGTCTACCTTAACAGTGTTGTCTGTCCTACCTGTCTACCTTAACAGTGTTGTCTGCCCTACCTGCCTAACTTAACAGTGTTGTCTGTCCTACCTGCCTACCTTAACAGTGTTGTCTGTCCTACCTGCCTACCAGAACAGTGTTGTCTGCCCTACCTGTCTACCTTAACAGTGTTGTCTGTCCTACCTGTCTACCTTAACAGTGTTGTCTGTCCTACCTGCCTACCTTAACAGTGTTGTCTGCCCTACCTGCCTAACTTAACAGTGTTGTCTGTCCTACCTGTCTACCTTAACAGTGTTGTCTGTCCTACCTGTCTACCTTAACAGTGTTGTCTGCCCTACCTGCCTAACTTAACAGTGTTGTCTGTCCTACCTGCCTACCTTAACAGTGTTGTCTGTCCTACCTGTCTACCTAAACAGTGTTGTCTGCCCTACCTGCCTACCTTAACAGTGGTGTCTGTCCTACCTGCCTACCTTAACAGTGTTGTCTGTCCTACCTGCCTACCTTAACAGTGTTGTCTGCCCTACCTGCCTACCTTAACAGTGTTGTCTGTCCTACCTGCCTACCTTAACAGTGTTGTCTGTCCTACCTGCCTACCTTAACAGTGTTGTCTGTCCTACCTGCCTACCAGAACAGTGTTGTCTGTCCTACCTGTCTACCTTAACAGTGTTGTCTGTCCTACCTGCCTACCTTAACAGTGTTGTCTGTCCTACCTGCCTACCTTAACAGTGTTGTCTGTCCTACCTGTCTACCTTAACAGTGTTGTCTGTCCTACCTGTCTACCAGAACAGTGTTGTCTGTCCTACCTGCCTACCTTAACAGTGTTGTCTGTCCTACCTGCCTACCTTAACAGTGTTGTCTGTCCTACCTGCCTACCTTAACAGTGTTGTCTGTCCTACCTGCCTACCACAACAGTGTTGTCTGTCCTACCTGCCTACCTTAACAGTGTTGTCTGCCCTACCTGTCTACCAGAACGGTGTTGTCTGCCCTACCTGTCTACCAGAACAGTGTTGTCTGCCCTACCTGCCTACCAGAACAGTGTTGTCTCCCCTACCTGCCTACCAGAACGGTATTGTCTGCCCTACCTGCCTACCAGAACGGTATTGTCTGCCCTACCTGCCTACCAGAACGGAGACAATTCGACCGGAACTGGGATTTTTATTTTACGGAAAAAATGGCTTTCTGCTGGTTTTGATTGGATTAATGGCATCCTGTGAGGCGCCATTAAGCAAGTTGGCATCACTGCACCGTTGTCTTTTCCCCCCGTAAGTCATTGCTGTTTATATCAATGTCTTGCAATGCGTGCTGGTTCATGTTGGAATAAACTGTATTCCCATCTTGCTTTTCTTGCCGGCAGCAGGTCACTTGGGCCCACCACGTTAGCAGTAGCAATTAGTCCGGTGCTGGGAAAAGATATACTGCAAACACTGTCCTGGGGCATTTGATCAAATGAAATCTGAATCAAAGGGACCACCAGCGTTCAAGCAAATATGAACCAGAAAACCCCAACAATAGAAGTAGAATGTGTATTTGATGTAAACAGTGCTGGTGGTGGTTTATAACACAACAAGACAGGGCGCAAATCTTCCGCCAGTTGGCTTTGTCAAGCGTGTACAAAAGATAAAAACAAAAACATTTCCCACAAACAAACAAACAAACAAACAGACAGACAGATAGACAAACCAACAAACCAACCAACCAACCAACCAACCAACAAACCAACCAACCAACCAACCAACCAACCAACCAATCCAACCAACTAACCAACCAACAACCAACTAACCAACCAACCAACCAACCAACCAACTAACCAACCAACCAGCCAACCAGCCAACCAGCCAACCAACCAGCCAGCCAACCAACCAACTAACCAACCAACCAACCAACCAACCAACCAACCAACCAACCATCCAACCAACCAACCAAATAACCAACCAACCAACCAACCAACCAACCAACCAACCAACTAACCAACTAACCAACCAACCAGCCAACCAACTAACCAACCAACCAACCAACCAACCAACCAACCAACTAACCTACCAACCAACTAACCAACCAACAAAACAGAAGAAACTCCCCAATCGTAGCGCCTGGCAGTAGAAAATGACAGGTGTGTACACATAATTTGGAAGGACACGTAAACAGACAAAAAAAAAAAAGAACTACCTAACACGTCTTTGACATTCTAAGGTCATGGATAGGGGCAACTATCTCTTTCCACTTTGTACCCCACCACCTCTCACAAAATAAAACAAAACAAAACAAACAAAACAAAACAAAAAAGTCATGTGGATCTTCAAGTTTTCGGGGTGGAAATTGTCGGATTCATGTCTCAGCATGTGATCTGTCACTGTTATTTCACTGGAACAGGAAAAAAGTCAGAATGGCTTGACAGCTGATGCCGGCTTGATGCAAGTTCCAGATATTTGAGTCAGGAGATCAAAGTGAAGTGAGACTGGCTCGTTGTTGTGTGTGTGCTAAGAGATTTATCAGCTGAGACATCGCTGTGGTCATCTGTAAATACACACTTGTCATCTGTAAATACACACTTGTCATCTGTAAATACACACTTGTCATCTGTAAATACACACTTGTCATCTGTAAATACACACTTGTCATCTGTAAATACACACTTGTCATCTGTAAATACACACTTGTCATCTGTCAATACACACTTGTCATCTGTAAATACACACTTGTCATCTGTCAATACACACTTGTCATCTGTAAATACACACTTGTCATCTGTCAATGCACACTTGTCATCTGTAAATACACACTTGTCATCTGTAAATACACACTTGTCATCTGTAAATACACACTTGTCATCTGTAAATACACACTTGTCATTTGTGAACACACACTTGTCATCTGTAAGTACACACTTGTCATCTGTAAATACACACTTGTCATCTGTAAATACACACTTGTCATCTGTAAATACACACTTGTCATCTGTCAATACACACTTGTCATCTGTCAATACACACTTGTCATCTGTCAATACACACTTGTCATCTGTAAATACACACTTGTCATCTGTCAATACACACTTGTCATCTGTCAATACACACTTGTCATCTGTAAATACACACTTGTCATCTGTAAATACACACTTGTCATCTGTAAATACACACTTGTCATCTGTAAGTACACACTTGTCATCTGTAGATACACACTTGTCATCTGTAAATACACACTTGTCATCTGTAGATACACACTTGTCATCTGTAAATACACACTTGTCATCTGTAGATACACACTTGTCATCTGTAAATACACACTTGTCATCTGTAAATACACACTTGTCATCTGTAAATACACACTTGTCATCTGTAAATACACACTTGTCATCTGTCAATACACACTTGTCATCTGTCAATACACACTTGTCATCTGTAAATACACACTTGTCATCTGTAAATACACACTTGTCATCTGTAAATACACACTTGTCATCTGTCAATACACACTTGTCATCTGTCAATACACACTTGTCATCTGTAAATACACACTTGTCAGTGAAACATTGGAAAGTGCCAGGGAGTGCACATGCAGAGGCGCGTGCGTGCACATACACGTATGTGTATGTGTGCGTATGTGAGTTTGTATGCGTGCGTATGTGTGTCTGAAAGAGAGATAGAGAGAGAGAGGGGGGAGAGGGAGAGAAAGAGAATTAGGGGAGAGAAAGAGAGAGAGAGAGAGAGGGAGAGAGAGAGAGAGAAAGAGAAAGAGGGAGAGAGAGAGAGAGAGAAAGACAGATAGGAAGAGAGAGAGAGAAAGAGAAGTATAGAGAGAGGGCAGAGAGAGGGAGAGAGAGAAAGAAAGAAAGTGTGTGTGTGTGTGCGCGCGCGTGTGTGTGTGTATGAGTGTATGTGTGAGAGACAGAGACAGACAGAGACAGAGACAGAGACAGACAGACAGACAGACAGAGATAAGGATATGGACATGTTAGCAGACAGACTAAGCAGAGAAACACAGACAGACAGACAGAAACACAGACAGACAGACAGAGAAACACAGACAGACAGACAGTGCTGGTGGTGGCTTATATAATCAAGAATCAGAAGGAAAAGACAGCACAGGATACAGGAATATCTTGTGGTGGTGTTATTCTATGTCTTGTGGTGGTGTTATTCTATGTCTTGTGGTGGTGTTATTCTATGTCTTGTGGTGGTGTTATTCTATGTCTTGTGGTGGTGGTGTTATACTATGTCTTGTGGTGGTGTTATTCTATGTCTTGTGGTGTTGTTATTCTGTCTTGTGGTGGTGTTATACTATGTCTTGTGGTGGTGTTATGCTATGTCTTATGGTGGTGTTATTCTATGTCTTGTGGTGGTGTTATTCTATGTTTTGTGGTGGTGTTATTCTATGTCTTGTGGTGGTGTTATTCTATGTCTTGTGGTGGTGTTATTCTATGTCTTGTGGTGGTGTTAGTCTATGTCTTGTGGTGGTGTTAGTCTATGTCTTGTGGTGGTGTTATTCTATGTCTTGTGGTGGTGTTATTCTATGTCTTGTGGTGGTGTTATTCTGTCTTGTGGTGGTGTTATTCTATGTCCAACTGAAGAAGATCATTAAGATGGTTTGACTATCTAATTTTATTGTTTTTCTTTGTAATTGTTCCATAAAAAGACGACAATGTCTGTACAGTTTGATCAGCACCATTCTGTTTTGATCTTCCTACTGTTTTTGTTCAAGAAAGCTCATTGTTCCTTTTTTTTTTTCTCCAAACAGACATCTGGCACAGACAGTGAAATGGCGTACAGATATGCCTGACCCTCTGAAGTATTTTACACAGAGCTATCAAGGTTCAGAGTCATTTCTTTGATAAGCAAAGAAGACATAACACGACTACACCATTTCTCTGATAAACAATGAAAATATAACACGACTACATCATTTCTTTGTTAAACAATGAAAACATAAAAGGACTACACCATTACTTTGATAAACAATGAAAATATAACAGGACTACACCATTACTTTGATAAACCATAAAAAATATAACAGGACTACACCATTACTTTGATAAACCATAAAATATAACAGGACTACACCATTACTTTGATAAACCATAAAAAATATAACAGGACTACACCATTACTTTGATAAACCATAAAAAATATAACAGGACTACACCATTACTTTGATAAACCATAAAATATAACAGGACTACACCATTACTTTGATAAACCATAAAAAATATAACAGGACTACACCATTACTTTGATAAACCATAAAATATAACAGGACTACACCATTACTTTGATAAACCATAAAATATAACAGGACTACACCATTACTTTGATAAACCATAAAATATAACAGGACTACACCAATACTTTGATAAACCATAAAATATAACAGGACTACACCATTACTTTGATAAACAATAAAAAATATAACAGGACTACACCATTACTTTGATAAACAATAAAAATATAACAGGACTACACCATTACTTTGATAAACAATAAAAATATAACAGGACTACACCATTTCTTTGATAAACAATAAAAATATAACAGGATTACACCATTTCTTTGATAAACAATAAAAATATAACAGGATTACACCATTTCTTTGATAAACAATAAAAATATAACAGGATTACACCATTTCTTTGATAAACAATAAAAATATAACAGGATTACACCATTTCTTTGATAAACAATAAAAATATAACAGGACTACACCATTTCTTTGATAAACAATAAAAATGTAACAGGACTACACCATTTCTTTGATAAACAAAGAAAGTATGACAGGACTACACCATTACTTTTATAAACAATGAAAATATAACAGGACTACACAATTTCTTTGTTAAACAAT
>JAPXFY010000328.1:37500-40000 GCA_030674185.1 Monoplex corrugatus
CGCTGTCATTATCTGAAAGGTGCACCAAAGAGCTTTCCATCAGTATATTACATGTGCCGTTACTCTACAGGTTACGGTTCATAATAAGAGACAAAAAGAGATACTTTTGGTAGGAAATTGCGTTCTTTCTGCTGCGATCAGTGTATTAAAATACCATTTTAAATTGATTAATAATATTTTTTCAAGAAAAAAATTTCTGTGGGGGATAGATTATAGTGTACAGAAATCAATTTTGAGAAAAAGTTAAAACACCCCATATAGACCCTCAGTCACCTTTTCAGCTCTTAGTGCTGTTCGACTGACTGCGAGTTAAGACTGATTTCATGGTGGGAGGTCACAGTTACTCTTCACCTAATGAGCTGGGTTTGACTGTTGAAACTGTTGTTGTATTCTCAAAGCCTCAAGACACGCCATGATGAGCATAATACCAACCAGCAAAAAAACAACAGACAACAACACAACAGAACAACAACAACAACAGCAAACACAACAACAACAACAGCAAACCAACAACAACAACCAACAACACAACAAGCAACAACAACAGCAACAACAACAACAACAACAAACAACAACAACAGCAACAACACACAACAACAAGCAACAACAACAGCAAACAACAACAACAGACAACAACAGCAACAACACAACAAAACACAAGCAACAAAACAAACAACAGCACAACAACACAACAGCAACAACAACACAACAACACAACAACAACAACAACAACACACACAACAACAACAACAACAACACACAACAACAACAACAACAACAACACAACAACAACAACAAACAACAACAACAACAACAACAACAACAACAAACAACAGCAACAACAACAACAACAACAACAAACAACAACAGCAACAACAACACAACAGCAACAACAACAACACACAAGCAACAACAACAACACACAACAGCAACAACAACAACAACACAACAACCAACACAACACACAACAACAACCAACAACAACAACAACAACAACAACAACAACACACAACAACACACAACAAAAACAAAACAACAAACAACAAACAACAAAACAACAACAACAACAACAGAACACAACAACAACAAAACAACAACAGCAGCAACAGCAACAACAACAACAAAAAACACCACCACCACCACCACACAACAAAACAACAGTCTCAATGTTGATTCAGTGGATGTACAAATGTACACACCGTTTGAACCCAGACTTGCGATGAAAAAGACAACAACAACCAAGCATCAACTGACCAACCAACCAACCAAACCGACCAACAACAACAATTACACTAAAACTGTCAAGCCTTATTAACGAATGCACTTTTTTTATGGTTTGTGTTGGTGTTACAACCTCGCTACCTGGCAACAAGAGTTTTCCATGCATCTCGTCTTCACCTCTCCAATCTTCTCTGTGTAGAACATCACCAAGATAACTTTGTTCATCTTCTGAGTCAAACAATGCTTCATGCTCCTCATGACAACAATAAAACCAATGGAGAACGGTCCTTTTCTTTTGCAGCCACCAAGACCTGGAACGCCCTTCGTGAAATCAGAGAAATACCATGAACTATGTCCTTAATCATCAGTCTCAAAACCCATTCAGGAAATTCAGGGAATGCCACAAGCTCTGATTTTCTCTGTCCCACCCCACATGGCTCAAATACAAGTTGATATTGTTTGTGGCCCAGCCGATTACTAGAGCTATATCAGGGCTAACACCACGTCAAAGGTGTATTTGGCTGTCTGTTGACATGTGTATGTTATAATATCAATAACGTTTATCGACAAGGGAGCAAACTGAGGACAGAGTGGTGTGGTGGCTATCGTACAGGAAGGCGGGTGTACCGCCGAAAATTAGGGAAATGCTCATGTTGTTTTGTTGGGTTTTTTTTTTACTGTACACGTGTTGCTTTGTGAGTGTGTATACACACACACACACACACACACACACACAGACACACACACACACACACACAGACACACACAGACACACACAGACGCGCGCGCACACACACACACACACACACACACACACACACACACACACACGCACGCATATATATATACATATATATATAATATACATATATGTATATATATATATATATATATGTTTGTGTGTGTGTATGTGTATGTGTGTGTGCACGTGTGTGTGTGTGTGTGTGTGTGTGTGTGTGTGTGCGCGCGCGTCTGTGTGCGTGTATGTGTGTGTATGTGTGTGTGTGTGTGTGTGGGGTGTATGTGTGTGTGTGTGTATGTTTATTTCCATGTGTAAACAGAACAGTAAGGAAGTCATGTCCTAGGATGTATTACGTGTGTTGTATCTTGGATGGTATTATATTATCCCCTCCCAAAGTGTTCATACACTTCAACCTCTCACAGGCTGATAATAGCACACACACACACACACACACACACACACACACACACACACACACACACACACACACACACACACACACACACACACACACACACACACACACACACACACACA
>JAPXFY010000328.1:45000-52500 GCA_030674185.1 Monoplex corrugatus
TGTCGCTGCAAGTACATCTCCCACCCTCTCTGTCCTGAGCCACTCTGCGAGTCCGTCAAATATTTCCTTCCTGGATCTACCTGGTGAACTCTTCTCTTTCCCTCCGGATTTCCTGTTGTGACTAGCTGCTCTAATTTCTCTTTCCTTATAAAATGTCCGATACATGTTGCTTGTCTTTTCTTAATCTTCTTCATAAATGTTCTTCTTGTATCTGCCTCCTTCAAAGACACAGAGAGAGAGAGAGAGAGAGAGAGAGAGAGACAGAGAGAGAGAGAGAGACAGAGACAGAGAGACAGAGAGACAGAGAGAAGGAAAGAGAGAATAAATAGATAAAGGCATGAAAGGAAAAAAGGTCAAAGTAAGAAAAAAAAGGGGGGGGGGGTGAGAGAAGAGAAGAAGAACAAAGAGAAAACGAATGAAAGAGTGAAAAAGAGCAGGTGGAAGAGCATGAGACAAAATCAAGCAAGAAAAAGAAAATTAAAAGTATAAAAAAAATACAAAAAGAAAGAAACGAAGAGAGAATAAGAAAACAATCAAACAATCAATCAAACAAACAAACAAACAAACAAACAAACAAACAAACAAACAAACAAACAAACAAACAAACAAACAAATGAAACGCTTAAGATGTTCCAATAATCTCGTTTCACGCGCGCGCACACACACACACACACACACACACACACACACACACACACACACACACACACACACACACACACACACACACACACGCACGCGCACACACACACACACACAGATACTTCATTGATATTCAGTAGAATTTATGGATCTGACAGGGATTTCTCTCTCTCTCTCTCTCTCACACACACATGCACAAACACACACGATCTTATATTGCAAATTTAAGATTTTAAGTGCTAGTCTTTTGCATTCTCTCTCTCTCTCTCTCTCTCTCTCTCTCTCTCTCTCTCTCTCTCACACACACACACACACACACACACATGCACACACTACACACACTCACCAAATTTTTGTCTAAAAGTACATCCATGAAAAGGCATTGAAACACACACACACAAACACACACACACAAACACACACACACACACACACACACACACACACACACACATACAAAGAGAAGAAGAAGACTACCACACACACATATACACACACACACATACACACACACACACACACACACACACACACACACACACACACACACACACACACACACACACACACACCAATTTTCAAATATCCTCTTCACTCCTCCTCTATCACCCCCCCCCTTTTTTTTGTTTTTGTTTTGTTTTTTGTCTAAAATCACTTTAGTGAATAGACATAAAATCAAAGACCACCACCACACACACAATACACACACACGAAAGTCTTGATTTAACATGGCTGGCCTGGATCTAAAGCTCTGAGCATGCAGAAAATGACGTCATTAGTGTGTTTTTATTCTCTACGTCACACACTGCTAGGTCTTCAGAATGATCAGACATAGGAAGTCAAGGGAATGAAGTTATTCGGAAATGGAGTAAATTCATTAAAAAGCTGGCTCAAACAAACAAACAAACAAAAGCACGACGACTAATGATAATAAGAAAAATGATAAAATTGGACGTAAATTGACAGCAGCCGTAAACTGTCACAGCAGTGTAAACAGATGTTAAATGTGACCCCCCCACCACCAAATCAGCCTTAACTCGCAGTCAGTCGAACAGCACTAAGGAGTTGAAAAGGTGACTGAGGGTCTATCTGGGGTGTTTTGACATTTTTTCTCAAAATTGATTTCTGTAGAATATAATCTATCCCCCACAGAAATTTTGTTTCTTGAAAAAATATTATTAATCAATTTAAAATGGTATTTTAATGCACTGAATGCAGCAGAAAGAACGCAATTTCCTACCAAAATTAACTATTTTTGTCTCTTATTATATAAACCGAAACCTGTGCAGTACCCGTACATGTAATATACTGACGGAAAGCTCTTTGGTGTACCTTTCAGATAATGACAGCGAAAATTAGAAACAAACTGGGCCAAAGTCACCAAATAAAGAAATTTAAGGAAAATGCCTAGTAGAGCACACAAAAACCTTAGAGGCCGTTTTCTCAAAATGGTCGTCATATAACTTAATGACTTTAAACATACATAACTTCTACATTTTTGTTGTTGAGTACAAGCTTTATTCAGGTACCAAAATAATCAGCAGAATGTACACTTTCTAGTGATATGTATATTTCAAAATGCCCAAAATGCTAGTTAAGACTGATTTCGTGGTGGGAGGTCACAAATATGGTCAGGAGTTCCTGACAATTGTGTGCCAGACCCTGTCCTCAAAGAGTGCTGACTGTAGACATTTTTTTTTCAAAATCTGAGTGACCTTGACCATAGAAAGTTTTCCTCCAAACTCAAGCATTCGCAACTCCTCAACAGTGCAGAGCTTTGTACCAACTGTGGTAAACATCCGTCCTGAAACAGTTGAGGAAATCTTGCCGACACATTTCCGTCACACACGACAGACAGACACACAGACAGGAACAAACAGACACACAGACAGGAACAAACAGACACACAGACAGGAACAGACACACAGACAGGAACAGACACACAGACAGGAACAAACAGACATACAGACAGGAACAAACAGACAAACAGACAGGAATAAACAGACAGGAACAAACAGACACACAGACAGGAACAAACAGACACACAGACAGGAACAAACAGACACACAGACAGGAACAAACAGACATACAGACAGGAACAAACAGACACACTGACAGGAACAAACAGACACACAGACAGAACAGACAGACCAGCGGAACAAACAGACACACAGACAGGAACAGACAGACAGGAACAAACAGACACACAGACAGGAACAGACAGACAGACAGACAGAACACAGACAGAACAGACAGACAGGAACAAACAGACACACAGACAGGAACAAACAGACACACAGACAGGAACAACAGACAGGAACAAACAGACACACAGACAGGAACAAACAGACAGGAACAAACAGAACAGGAAACAAACAGACAGGAACAAACAGACACACAGACAGGAACAAACAGACACACAGACAGGAACAAACAGAACAGAAACAAACAGACAGGAACAACAACAGACAGGAACAAACAGACACACAGACAGGAAACAAACAGACAGGAACAAACAGACAGGAACAAACAGACACACAGACAGGAACAAACAGACAGGAACAAACAGACAGGAACAAACAGACAGGAACAAACAGACACCAGACAGGAACAAACAGACACGGAAAAAACAGACAGGAACAAACAGACAGGAACAAAGACAGACAGACAGACAAACAGACAGGAACAAACAGACACAGACAGGAACAAACAGACAGGAACAAAACAGACAGGAACAAACAGACAACACACAGACAGGAAGAACAAACAGGACACAACAGACAGGAACAAACAGACAGGAACAAACAGACCACGCAGGAACAAACAGACACAGAAGGAACAAAGACAGGAACAAACAGACAGGAACAAACAACAGACAAGGAACACAACAGAACAGACAGGAACAAACAGACAGGAAACAAACAGGAACACACAGACAGGAACAAACAGACAGGAACAAACAGACAGGAACAAACAAGACACAACAGACAGGAAAGACAGACAGGAACAAACAGACAGGAACAAACAGACAGGAACAAACAGAGACAAACACAGACAGGAACAAACAGACAGGAACAAACAGACAGGAACAAACAGACAGGAACAAACACAGACGGGAAACAAACAACAGGGAACAAACAGGACAGGGACAAACAGACAGGAACAAACAGACCAGCAGGGACAAACAGACAGGAACAAACAGACAGAAACAACAACAGAACAGGAACAAAAACAGACAGGAACAAACAGACACAGGAACAAACAGACAGGAACAAACAGACAGACACGACAGGAACAAACAGACAGGAACAAACAGACAAGAACAAAACAGAACACACAGACAGGAACAAACAGACAGGAACAAACAGACAGGAACAAACAGACAGGAACAAACAGACAGGAACAAACAGACAGGAACAAACAGACAGGAACAACACAGGACACACAGACAGGAACAAACGAGACAGGAACAAACAGACAGGAACAAACAGACAGGAACAAACAGACAGGGAACAAACAGACAGGAACAAACAGCGACAGGAACAAAACAGACAGGAACAAACAGACAGGAACAAACAGACAGAAGGAACAAACAGACAGGAACAAACAGACACACAGACAGGAACAAACAGACAGGAACAAACAGACAGGAACAAACAGACAGGAACAAACAGACAGGGACAAACAGACAGGAACAAACAGACACACAGACAGGAACAAACAGAAACAGACACACAGACAGGAACAAACAGACACACAGACACGAAGGAACAAACAGACAGGAACAAACAGACAGGGACAAACAGACAGGAACAAACAGACAGGGACAAAACAGACCAGGAACAAACAGAACAACAGACAGGAACAAACAGACAGGAACAAACAGACACAACAGACAGGAACAAACAGAACAAACAGACAGGAACAAACAGACACACAGACAGGAACAAACAACAACACAGGAACAAACAGACAGGAACAAACAGACAGGAACAAACAGACAGGGACAAACAGACAGGAACAAACAGACACAACAGACAGGAACAAACAGACACACAGACAGGAACAAACAGACACACAGACAGGAACAAACAGACCAGGAACAAACAGACAGGGACAAAACAGACAGGAACAAACAGACAGGAACAAACAGACAGGAAAAAACAGACAGGAACAAACAGACACACAGACAGGAACAAACAGACACACAGACAGGAACAAACAGACACACAGACAGGAACAAACAGACACACAGACAGGAACAAACAGACAGGAACAAACAGACAGGAACAAACAGACAGGAACAAACAGACAGGAACAAACAGACAGGAACAAACAGACACACAGACAGGAACAAACAGACACACAGACAGAAACAAACAGACATACAGTGTGTGAGAATGTGTGTTACGGTTATTTGTATGTTTGTTTGTTTGTTTGTTTGTTTGTTTGTTTGTTTGTTTGTTTTTGTTCACAGATTAGAAAATTTTCAATGCAAACACGCGTTCAGTAAAACAAAATCTGAGAAAATCTCCCCCAACCCCTCCCCACCCCTTCCACACACAAAAGTACAAATGATTAGATAAAAGAAAAAGAACAGGAAGAGAGAGGGATGGATGATCAGCGTGACGTTTTATGTCTTCATTTGATATTGATTGTGTTTCTTTGTCTGTCGATGTGTTCTGACAAGATCGATCTTGTATCTCCGTCATTCTTGTGTTTCTTTGTCTGTCGATGTGTTCTGACAAGATCGATCTTGTATCTCCGTCATTCTTGTGTTTCTTTGTCTGTCGATGTGTTCTGACAAGATCGATCATGTATCTCCGTCATTCTTGTGTTTCTTTGTCTGTCGATGTGTTCTGACAAGATCGATCTTGTATCTCCGTCATTCTTGTGTTTCTTTGTCTGTCGATGTGTTCTGACAAGATCGATCACGTATCTCCGTCATTCTGTAATTGTGTTTCTTTGTCTGTCGACGTGTTCTGACAAGATCGATCAGGTATCTCCGTCATTCTGTAATTGTGTTTCTTTGTCTGTCGATGTGTTCTGACAAGATCGATCTTGTATCTCCGTCATTCTGTAATTGTGTTTCTTTGTCTGTCGATGTGTTCTGACAAGATCGATCTTGTATCTCCGTCATTCTGTAATTGTGTTTCTTTGTCTGTCGATGTGTTCTGACAAGTTCGATCATGTATCTCCGTCATTCTGTAATTGTGTTTCTTTGTCTGTCGATGTGTTCTGACATACTGTCTGTATTCCTGTCTGTCTGTTTCTCCATACTGTCTGTCTTCATGTCTGTTTCTCCATACTGTCTGTCTTCATGTCTGTTTCTCCATACTGTCTGTCTTCATGTCTGTTTCTCTATACTGTCTGTCTTTATGTCTGTCTGTTTCTCCACACTGTCTGTCTTCCTGTCTGTCTGTTTCTCCATACTGTCTGTCTTCGTGTCTGTCTGTTTCTCCATACTGTCTGTCTTTCTGTCTGTCTGTTTTTTCCATACCGTCTGTTTTCCTGTCTGTCTGTTTCTCCATACTGTCTGTCTTCCTGTCTGTCTGTTTCTCCATACTGTCTGTCTTTATGTATGTTTGTCCATACTGTCTGTCTTCATGTCTCTCTGTTTCTCCATACCATCTGTCTTTATGTCTGTCTGTTTCTCCATACTGTCTGTCTTTCTGTCTGTCTGTTTCTCCATACTGTCTGTCTTTATGTCTGTTCTCCATACTGTCTGGCTTCCTGTCTCTCTGTTTTCCATACCGTCTGTCTTTATGTCTGTCTGTTTCTCCATACTGTCTGTCTTTATGTCTGTCTGTTTCTCCATACTGTCTGTCATCCTGTCTGTCTGTTTCTCCATACTGTCTGTCTTTCTGTCTGTCTGTTTCTCCATACTGTCTGTCTTTCTGTCTGTCTGTTTCTCCATACTGTCTGTCATCCTGTCTGTCTGTTTCTCCATACTGTCTGTCTTTCTGTCTGTCTGTTTCTCCATACTGTCTGTCTTTCTGTCTGTCTGTTTCTCCATACTGTCTGTCTTCCTGTCTGTCTGTTTCTCTATACTATCTGTCTTCCTGTCTGTCTGTTTCTCCATACTGTCTGTCTTCCTGTCTGTCTGTTTCTCCACAATGTCTGTCTTCATGTCTGTCTGTTTCTCCATACTGTCTGTCTTTATGTCTGTCTGTTTCTCCATACTGTCTGTCTTCCTGTCTGTCTGTTTCTCCATACTGTCTGTCTTTATGTCTGTCGTTTTCTCCATACTGTCTGTCTTTCTGTCTGTCTGTTTTCTCCACAATGTCTGTCTTTCTGTCTGTCTGTTTTCCCCCAATGTCTGTGTCTTTTCTGTTTTGTTTTTCCCCAATGTCTGTCTTTCTGTCTATCTGTTTCACCCCAATGTCTGTCTTTCTGTCTGTTTCTCCAAAATGTCTGTCTTCCTGTCTGTCTGTTTCTCCACAATGTCTGTCTTTCTGACTGTCTGTTTCTCCCCAATGTCTGTCTTTCTGTCTTTCTGTTTCTCTTCCTCAATGTCTGTCTTCCTGTCTGTCTGTTTCTCCACAATGTCTTTCTTCTGTCTGTCTGTTTTTCCCACAATGTCTGTCTTCCTGTGCTGTCTGTTTCTCCACATTGTCTGTCTTTCTGTTTTTTTTCCACAATGTCTGTCTTTCTGTCTGTTTCTCCACAATGTCTCTCTTTCTGTCTGTCTGTTTTTCCACTTGTCTGCCTTTATGTCTGTCTGTTTCCCCACGTTGTCTGTCTTTATGTCTGTCTATTTGTCCACAATGTCTGTCTTTCTGTCTGTCTGTTTCTCCATCGGTTTGTCCACACTGTCTACCTTCCCCTCTGTTTATATACAATGTCTGTCTTCTTGTC
>JAPXFY010003285.1:0-5000 GCA_030674185.1 Monoplex corrugatus
TAACGACTGTATACTGTAACGAATGAAGATGAACGCAAGGAGGTAAGATGGGGCAGCAGGGCACTGGCCCTGGTAGCGCATAGAATCAAAATATTCTTCGACTGACTCATGGGGGAGTTGCTTTCTCTCCCGAAACTGCTTGGCACGAATCCATTTTGTGGAGTCATGAGGCCTGTATCTCTTTGAAAGAGTATCAGTGATAGTGTGGTAAGAAGAAACTTGCTCTGCACTTAAACTATAGAACCAGATTTGGGCTTGATCCTTAAGGAAAAGAGGTAGGAGATGGGCTTTCTGATCATCTGTCAACCCATGGAGGAGGGTGTAAGACTCGAACGTTTTGAGCCATAGATCGATATCTTGAGAAGGTTGGCCTGTGAATGGTTCAGGAATAAACTGATCAGGAATGTGGACGGTTGTGGCCTGAAACATATGTGGCCCTAGGACAAAATTGCTGTCTGTATCCATCATTGAACCCTTGTGACTGAATGAACAGATATGCAACCCTCAAGGTCTGTGACTATCTTTTGTCACTAGGTACGCGCGTAAGACAAGCAACCAGTGGAAAAACAAATAGAACGAGAATTCGTCATCAAAACTGCACAATATCGAAGAAAGAATGAGACTAGTGGCATCATAGCCAATAATAGAACATCCTTGCCCAACAATCATCTGATGAGACTAGTAGCATCATAGCCAATAATAGAACATCCTTGCCCAACAATCATCTGATGAGACTAATAGCATCATAGCCAATAATAGAACATCCTTGCCCAACAGTCATCTGATGAGACTAGTAGCATCATAGCCAAAAATAGAACATCCTTGCCCAACAACCATATGATGAGACTAGTAGCATCATAGCCAATAATAGAACATCCTTGCCCAACAGTCATCTGTAACTTGTCTCAACACTGTATCCAAACACTAAGGCGTTAGTAAATGAACAAATAGGCTGTTGACTGTGCGAAGACCGAGTCGTCAAAAGCCGTGCATCTCCACCATGTATCGCAAGAGAAAGCGGTTGGGTCCACCATGCATCGCAAGGGGGATACGTTTGGGGATTTATCGCAAGGAGGATTTGGTCTTGCCATCTATCAGGGAAAGAATTTAGTCTCTTTTTATCATAGGAGAATTTAGGGTCACTCTGTCTCAAACATCACAAACAACCGCTTTCTCTTGCGATAAGCGTATGCGAAAGGTTAGGACAAGCCGCTGTTGACGAGACGAAAGGACATGCCAATTCTCTGCTTGATGTCATTAGGAAGGACTGGATGGTGTTTTGTCTTTGTTTGTGCGAGTGTGTATATGTGCGTGCGTGTATGCGTGCGTGCGTGCGTGCGTGCGTGCGTGTGTGTGTGTTTGTGTGTGTTGTGTGTGTGTGTGTGTGTGTGTGTGTGTGTGTTTTCATTGTGCATAAATGTGTGTGTGCGTGCCTGCATGTTCGTTCGTTGCTTGATTTAACGTCTTTTCACTATAAGTGATATTAGACGGTCATGTGCCTGCATGTGTGTGTGTGTGTATGTGTGGTGTGTGTGTGTGTGTGTGTGTGTGTGTGTGTGTGTGTGTGTGTGTATGTGTGTGTGTGTGTCTGTGTATGTGTCTGTATGTGTCTGTGTCTGTTAGTGCGTGCCATCGTGTATATTCGTGTATATGTGTGCGCTTATGTATATGTTGCGTAAATAACTGAAATCTGAGAGAGGGAGGAGAGAGAGGGGGGGGGAGGGAGAGAGAGAGGGAGAGAGAGAGGGGGAGAGGGAGGGAGGAGTGAGAGGGGGAGAGAGAGGAGGAGAGAATGAAAGAGAGAGAGGGAAAGATAAACTTTCTCTCTCTCTTCTGTCTCTCTCTCTCTCTCTCTCTTCTCTCTCTCTCTCACTTCTCTCTCTCTCTCTCTGTTTCTCTCTCTTATCTTCCTCTCTTCTCTCTCTCTCATTATTTCTCTCTTCTCTCTCTTTCTTCTCTTTCCCTCTCTCTTCTCTCTCTCTCTCTCTCCTCTCTCTCTCTCTCCTCTCTTTCTCTCTCTCTGTCCTCTCTCTCTCTTCACTCTCTCTCTCTCTCTCTCTCTCTCTCTGACACTCTCTGACACTCTCTGTCTGTCTGTCTGTGTCTTTCTGTCTGTCTGTGTCTGTCTGTCTCTCTCTGTCTCTGTCTCTCTCTGTTTCTCTCTGTCTCTGTCTGTCTCTCTGTCTCTCTCTCTCAGTCTCTGTCCTCTGTCTCTCTGTCTCATGTCTCTCTGTCTGTCTGTCTGTCTGTCTGTCTCTCTCTCTCTCTCTCTCTCTCCTCTCCTCTCTCTCTCTCTCTCTCTCTCTCTGACGCACACTCACACAAGAAAACTGGTGGAAACGTGTGGGTGTACAGGATCCTTAACAGGAATTGGGGGGGGAGGGGGAGTGGAGAGAAAGTGGAGGGGGTAAAGATGACGTTCTTACGATTGTCCCAAGTGCGTGGTTGAGTTTCACTCTGAGCACATAATTATGTACATATATAAACACACACATATATATATACTGAGGTGTAATCTGTCATTTCAGCCAGCTTGCTTGACTTGACACAAACTGCGAGGTGAAAAGATTTTGTCACGGGCGAGAAGAACGAGAGGCGCGAGAACACTAGATCAGCAAAGCCCACCAAAAAGTGTCCGTTACTGTGTGTGTGTGTGTTGTTATCTGTTTGCATGCCAGTGTTGACCTGAACTCGTGCTTTTTGTGGGCTACACTAAAGACTTCAACGTTTCCCAGGTTCTACCAAACCAGGTTAGTGGAACACTTCGTTCGTTCAGCTGTGTGTTCGTTTGGTTTTAAGTTTCAGTTTCAGTTTCTCAAGACGACGTCTCCGCGCTCGAAGTGAATTCCATATGCACCAACGAATGAGGCAATGTGGTGGAGAGAAGATCCACAATGATCACAGCACAAGCCTTAAGCCTGCATATAAACCCATGAGCTGGCCAGGTCCTGAGGTCCTGCCTAGATAATTCCATACCCTGGGGTCGTAGGGGAGTGAGGTGCAGAGACCTCAGCACCTCCCGAGGCAGCATCACGAGAGTGGCGCCCATCCCCTCTCCTTCAAATCAAATTCATATTCATAGTCACATTTTCTTAACCAAGTCTTCAGAAAGGCGAAAAGGCTAGTTGGACTTCAAGTGGTGGGACCTGGGAAATCAACTTATCTCTCCGATGTTTTATACCAAGGCAGCCTGGCAATGCCCTGCTTTTCACGATTTTCAACTGCCGTGGGATCTTTAGCGTGCACAGCCAGAAGGCACACGGGTCCGACTCATTTTTCGTTCCCTTCTGAAGGACTAGACGTTCAGTTCGATTTTCCGGTCAAACTGAGGAGAAAAGTGGAGGCCTGTGTGGGGAGCGAACCCTGGAACCTCGAGTTAAGTTATTGGCAGGCGAACGTCTAAACCATTCTGCCACTCTTCTCCTCTTCGTTCGCGTAAGTGCAGGTCTATTGTGAAATGATGATCGCATGCTTAGTATACTTACGACTACTTGCAGCTGCCTATACCGGGCTCTGATTGGCTCTTTGGAAAATGCAGCTGCCCCCATCTTTCCTCAAAGACATCAACGGCTGAAATATAATATATTTTTTTTAAAAGAAGACCTTACAGTGCACTGAATACGCACTCTTCAATACGCTACAAAACACAGTCTGAGTAGAACTAACCTGCATATGGCACACAAAGCGGCAATAGCAGACGATTCTTCTGTGGGGATGCCGGAGGCTCTTTCGGTACAAATAGTATCCACACCTTCTGGAAATTCTGTGCTAGGAATTTCCTCTTTTCTCTCACTCTCTTTGTTTTTGCCTTGTAGCTTTGCTTTCTGTCATTTCTACCTATCATTTTCTGTCTTAATGGTCCATTCACCTGTATGTGTTCGATAAAGCCTTACGACTTTTTCTTAAGATTGATAATTGGGTACATGTATTAAATGAATTTTTAGCTCTAGGGAGGTGAGATATGCGGAAGCAATTTTAGGTAATGTATGCCTGTTTTTATATATGTTTTGGTGTCCTTATGTACGCTTATATTTGCATTCAGGTGTGTTTTTTTTATCTCCCCTGTGCGATAAATTGGACAGAGTGGTCAACACCAGGGGCACGTCTTTAGATTACGTGCGCGAATGCATTGATATGTGTACTTAACTTTCTTTTTTTTTGTTTTTTCCTGTTGAAATTTTGTATATATCAAGGCGGTTTTAGCCATGATATGGCTCTGCGCAGTCGGCTGGGCTTTAAACAATAATAAAAGAAAGAATGAAACAATAACAATAACAATAACCTGGACACCTCTGCTTGGTAGGTAAAAGGTAGAGATGTTTCTGATCTGTCAAGTTAATATGTGTCATTGTGTGCAGACCTGCTAGTCTTAAGCCCCCTTCGCGTGCGGAATATCAAGAATACACGTTGAAGATCCTGTAAGTCATGTCAGTTTCAGTTTCCATTTCAGTTTCTCAAGATGACGTCTCCGCGCTCGGAACGAATTCCATATGCACTAACGTCACAGGCGCCACGTGTATGGTGACCGTGGCACATGCCTTAAGCCTGCACGTAAACCCATGAGCTGGCCAGATCCTGAGGCCCTACCTAGACTATGTTTTACCTAATCTATATTTCATACTGGTATTTTATTAGCCTACCACTGGAATAATCTTGATTACATATAAATGACATGTGTATGTGTGTATTTTACCTTCAAAAAAAGGAACACACACATATATATATAAAGTAAATAAATAAATCATTAAAGGTCTGAATCACAACACAACTAGCTATTCTGTGTAAACTCGTCTCACATAACAGACCCCCCCCCCCCCCCCTTAGTCAATGCCTGAATGTTCAGCCATCTATCAACTGGGTGAAGCCAATATTTTCTTAATCATAGATAGGTAAGTAAGTAAGAAAGTAAGTGGGTAAGCAAGCAAGTAAGTAAGCAGGCAAGTAAGCAAGCAAGCAAGTAAGTGAGTGAGTGAGTGAATAAGTGAATAAGAAGTAAGTAA
>JAPXFY010003285.1:10000-12500 GCA_030674185.1 Monoplex corrugatus
CATATTTGGAGACAGTACAAAGCCCTGATATAGTTCTGTGTCAATGTTGGGCTTTACACATATTTGGAGACAGAACAAAGCCCTGATATAGTTCTGTGCCAATGTTGGGCTTTACACATATTTGGAGACAGAACAAAGCCCTGATATAGTTCTGTGTCAATGTTGGGCTTTACACATATTTGGAGACAGAACAAAGCCCTGATATAGTTCTGTGTCAATGTTGGGCTTTACACATATTTGGAGACAGTACAAAGCCCTGATATAGTTCTGTGCCAATGTTGGGCTTTACACATAATAATAATAATAACGATGATGATGATGGTGATGGTGACGGTGATGGTGATGGTGATGGTGATGATGGTGATGGTGATGGTGGTGATGGTGATGGTGGTGATGGTGATGGTGGTGGTGATGATGATGATGGTGATGGTGGTGATGGTGGTGGTGATGATGGTGATGGTGGTGATGGTGATGATGGTGATGGTGATGGTGGTGATGGTGATGATGATGACGGTGACTGTGATGGTGATGATGGTGATGGTGGTGGTGTGGTGGTGTGGTGGGTGATGGTGATGATGATGGTGATGGTGATGATGGTGATGGTGGTGATTGTGATGGTGATGATGGTGATGGTGGTGGTGGTGGTGGTGATGACGATGATGATAATAATAATGATGATAACAATATCAACAAAGATAACAGTACTATTGCACCTACTACTACAACCACTACTACAACCACTACTACAACTACTACTACTACTAAGTAACTACTACTAATAATAATCATCATCATCATGATAGTAATAATAATGATGATAATCATATTAACAATATTAACAATAATAACAACATTTTCAGAGCCTACCAGAGAACCATGAGAGTTAAAAGGTCACTTGGTGTCCTAATGATGGCAGTGCTGATGGTGGCATCATCAGTAGCTGAACTGCTTAATGTCTTACATGGCAGTGGTAAGTCGTTCTCACCTCTGTGTCTCTGTCTGTGTCTTTCTGTCTGTCTTTCTGTCTCACACACGCGCGCGCACACAACACACACAAACACACACACACACACACACACACACACACACACACACACACACACACACACACGCACAAACACACAACACCACACATATAGATGTATATATATATAGATGTATATATATATATATTGTTGAATCCAGTTTTCAGGGCCAGCCTCTCACTCACTTCTCCCCTGTCAATGAAGAAGTTGTTAAACGCACAATTCTTGCCTCTCCTGTCAAAACCTGTGAACTCGATCCGTTTCCATCTCATGTGCTCCTTGATTCTCTGGATATTCTTTTGCCTGTCATTACCAAGATCATCAACAACTCTCTGATTTCTGGTACTTTTCCTGATCCATACAAGTCTTCTTTGGTCAAACCACTATTAAGAAAGCTTCTCTTGACCCAAATGATATGAAAAATTACCGTCCAGTTTCGAATCTCCCTTTCCTGTCCAAACTGCTAGAAAGAATTGTCCTCACTCAGCTCAATGAACACCTGTCTCACAACAATCTTCTCAGTCCCCTTCAGTCAGCGTACAGACCACATCACAGCACTGAAACAGCGCTGCTGAGAATCTTGAACGATCTTTTGACAGGTCTAGATAACGGCAACATGTTCATTCTCACACTCCTTGATTTATCTGCTGCGTTTGACACCATAGACCACGATGTTCTTCTAGACAGGCTACAAAACACTTTTGGTATTTCAGCCTCTGCACTCTCATGGTTTCAGTCTTATCTCACAGAGAGAACAGAAACAATTTCCGTAAATGGCAACCACTCTCTTCCTTCAAACATTCAGTATGGCGTTCCCCAGGGATCTGTGCTTGGACCGGTTTTGTTCATCTTGTACACCCAACCGCTTTTTGATGTGATCAGAAAACATTCGGTCAATCATCACGCTTTTGCTGATGATAATCAGCTTTACAAAGAAACGCATCCTCGTGACATCGATTCTTGTACTGATTCTATCCAAAACTGTACTGAAGATGTAAAGATATGGATGAATGAAAACAAACTGCAGTTAAACGACAGTAAAACAGAAGCTATTATCATTTCTTCTGGCAGACAATCTGTAAACAGCACTTTACCTTCTTCTCTTCGCATTGGACAATCTGATGTCAATTTCATTTCCTCAGTGAAAAATCTAGGTGTCACTCTTGATTGCAATCTTTCCATGAAGCAGCATGTAAATAATATTTGCAAAGCCGCATATCTCCAACTCCGGAAAATCAGTTCCATTCGGCATCTTCTCACTACTCAGGCAGCACAAACCCTGGTTTGTTCTTTGGTACTGTCAAGACTTGATTACTGTAATTCCCTCCTTGTTGGCTGTCCACACTACTTGATCCAAAAACTACAGAAAGTCCAAAATGCGGCAGCTAGACTGGTCTGTAGGGCTAAAAGGAGAGATCATATTACACCACTTCTGCAGTCTCTTCACTGGTTACCAGTATCTGCACGGATACAAT
>JAPXFY010003285.1:15000-20000 GCA_030674185.1 Monoplex corrugatus
TTTGCGGATGCACATATGCCTTTTTTCATTTTTCTCAATTTTTATTTTTGTTTCATTTTGTTTTATTTCATTACATTTTTTTTTTCCATTCAATCTATTTTAATTCTCCTTTTACAGGACAGGCCCAGCCGCGTCTGACAAAGTTTTTTTTTTCTCTGGGGACTCCGGTTTTCCCTTCAGCCCCTTGGCTGTTGGTTTAGGATGCTTTTCTTCCTATTCCAAGGTCAGACTGGATTTGTTACGCTAGGCACGAGCCATTTACATCGGCCATGCCTCTTGATGATATATTTTCCCATTCTATCGATTATATGCTTGTATTTTCTCTTATGCTTTATTTAATAGTGGGATCATTTACGTCCTAAGCACCACGTTTAGCTAGTGCATCATAGTTTTTAAGTTTAGCCCTGGACCCTCTTCAGAATAAAACAATATTAATATGGCATGACCATTTTCCAAATTACAGAAATCATCTCACTTCTGCTCTGACATCATATTTACTCGAAAAAAAAAAAAAGTCATTTTAGTCATCGCCCCCCCCCCCCCCCCCCCCCCCCCCCCCCCTTTTTTTTTTTTTTCAAACTGGACGAAGCAGCAGGGAAGTTTCAGTTTTTTTCTCCTGATTTTTGTATCTGGTGTTTGTTTGTTTGTGATCTTACGCTTACCTGGACGTTCATTTGTTGACAGATGAAGACGCACTGACTCCAGAGCTAAGTTCCAGCCCAGCTGACAACAGTAAGTAGTCGCCACTTTCACACATTGCAGTCATAGTTGATAGTATTATACATGTACTGTGCTCTTTAAAGTTCAGGAAACTGAAACAGACCCTACGGGAGTTAGCTACGACTGTCCGGGGAAACATGTTATTTTCATAAATTGTTTTCGCATAGCGCTATTCTCCAACTTATTCGGACTCCCATCACATTTCTCAGAATCAGACTTGAGTATGGAGCACGACAATGTTCAAGGTGTTAGTCGAAGTGACCACATTTTGTTGTACTGAACAGTTATGAACAGGGTATAATGTATAAATGTACTCTTGATCATTGTGCTTGGGAACTATACCTTGAGAAAGGATGCAAAATGGAAATTTTACTCTAAAGATTTAAGTATATTTCTTTTAATGATCATAAAATATTTTGCATCCAAGAAGTGTGATGTGAAGATGCTGCTGCTGGTCTGCAGCTAGACAGAAGTCTGGCATCATCATCATCATCATCATCATCATCATCATCATCATCATCATCATCATTAAGAGCGTTGCCACATGGCGTTAGCGATCATGGCCCTCCATATGCATCTGTCCCTTGTTGCCGCAAGGACATCTTCCACCCTCTCTGTCCTCAGCCTCCCTGCAAGTCTGTCCAATATTTTTTTTCTCTTGGTATACCCGGTCCTGCAGACACAAGTAGATCCCTCATAAGGAAGATTAGGAAAAGACAGGCAACATTTATAGGCCATTTTATGAGGAAGGGGGATTTGGAGCACCTGGTCACAACGGGAAAGCTGGAGGGAAAGAGCACCGGGTAGACCCAGGGAGAAAATGCTGGATGGACTTGCAGAGTGGCTGGGGACGAGGAGGGGGGGAGATGCTAGGGGCAACGAGAGGTAGAGACAGATGGAAGTCCATGATCGCCAACGCCATGCGGCAGGGCACCTGATGATGATGATGATGATGATGATACCTGGTGCTCTTTCCCTCCAGCTTTTCTGTTGTGACCAGTTGCTCCAATTCCCCTTTCCTCATAAAATGGCCTATAAATCTTGCCTGTCTTTTCCTAATCTTCCTTATCAATGATCTTCTTGTGTCTGCCTCAATCAAGACTGTCTTGTTTGTTTTCTTTGCTGTCCATGTAACTCTCAACATTCCTCTTAGAAACCACATTTCGGCTGCCTCAATCTTGTTCTGGCTTTGCTTGTTGACTGTCCATGCCTCACAACTGTATAACATTATCGGTTCTATATAGCATTTAAGAACTCTCTTCCTGATGTTAATTGATAGGCATTCGTTGGTAAGAATGCTTTTCATCTTCTTGAATGCTGTTTTACCGTGGCCGATTCTGCTGGCTATTTCTAATGTGCATCTGCCGTCTGGTGAAATGATCGTTCCCAGATATTTAAACATATCAACCAGTCTCAAGGTTGTGCCGTTCGCTGTTATTTTGCATGAGGGGATTTCGTCTTTTTTACTGATTACCATGACTTCAGTCTTCTTGCTGTTTAGCCCCAACCCTTTACTTTTGCTTTCTTTTTCTTTTATATCCACAAGGTTTTGTAGGTCTCTTTCATTTTCTGCATTTTCTGGCATAGAATTATATTGCAGATGTTCCGTGTGTCTGCCACTCCATCTACCTGGTGCCAGTATGGTTTTCTCCAGTTCAGAAGTCTGCATATGGGGTGGTGTAGGCTGGAAGGGCTGGCTGGTTGACTGGCGTCCTGGTCAGGTGGGCAGATCACTTGATCCTGTCTTGTTTGATGGGCTGGTTGACAGATGTTGTGCCAACCATCTTTCGGATCTTTTGGTTTCCAGTCGTGTCCTGTGGAATTTGCTGGCTACTTTTCTGAGACGTCTCGTCTCTCAAGTTGTGGTTTTTGTTTGAAGGGGTTTGTTTTAAGTTCTGGTTGTACATTGTTAATTCTGTGGGTACGGAGATTGATCCAGTGAGCCTGGCACTTGTTTTACCCTAGTGACACGTAGGAGCTGTAGAAGGAGTGACAGTTCGTCGTTCACAGCGGTTGTCTTTTGGATTCTCATTTTCTCTGTTCATTTTTCCACCTGCGACAAACAAACTCCGCATGTATCTAGATTCTGTTTCAGTTTCTCAAGATGATGTCTCCGCGCTCGGAACGATTTCCATACGCACTAACGTCACAGGTGTAACGTGTATGGTGACCGTGGCACATGCCTTAAGCCTGCACATAAACCCATGAGCTGGCCAGGTCCTGAGGCCCTACCTAGACTATGTTTTACCTAGTCTATATTATATACTGGTCTTTTATTAGCCTACCACTGGAATAATCTTGGTTACATGTAAATGACATGTGTATGTGTGTATCTTACCTTCAAAACACGAACATACATATGAAGTAAATAAATATATCATTAAAGATCTGAATCACAACACAACAAGCTATTCTGTACAAACTCGTCTCACATGACAGACCCCCACCCCAGTCAATGCCTAAATGCTCAGCCATCTATCAACTAGGTGAAGCCAGTATTTTCTTTAAATTCTGAAACTTGGTAAAGTCGTTGCTGTCTGATTGTGATGTCTGGTCTGCAACGTGTTCATCCTGCTGACATGACCCCTGTCTTGCTAGTGCTGTACAGATAGAAGCAAAACGATAGCTTCATGAAGAAAGAAATGTTAATCGTGTCCACTTTTTATTCCTCCAAATCATCATCAGCATCATCATCATCATCAAGTTCCTTGCCAAATGGCGTTGGCGATCATGGCTCTCAATATGCATCTGTCCCTTGTTTCCACAAGCACATCTTCCATTCTTTCTATCCTCAGGCACTCTGCAAGTCCGTCCAGTATTTTTTTTCTCTGGGTCTACCTGGTGTTCTCTTTCCCTCCAGTTTTCCTATTGTGACCAGGTGCTTCAATTCCCCTTTCCTCATAAAATGGCCTATAAATCTTGCCTGTCTTTTCTTAATCTTCCTTATCAATGATCTTCTTGTGTCTGCCTCCATCAAGACTGTCTCGTTTTTCTTTGCTGTCCATGGAACTCTCAACATTCTTTTTAGAAACCACATCTCGGCTGCCTCAATCTTGTTCTGGCTTTGCTTGTTGACTGTCCACGCCTTACAACCGTATACCTTTATCAGTTCTATATAACATTCAAGAATTCTCTTCCTGATGTTAATTGATAGGCATTTGTTGGTAAGAATACTTTTCGTCTTCTTGAATGCTGTTTTGGCTTGGCCGATTCTGCTGGCTATTTCTGAAATGCATCTACTGTCGGGTGAATTGCTCGTTTCTCCCGATAAAGTACATAACCATAAATCGTGACCTTTTAGGTCCCCTGTTCCGGACCAGGAGAGAGGCCAACGCAACCTGCGAGCCCAAATACGCCAACATGACACCTGAACACACCTTGTGTCTTGAGGACAGTCCCAGAGCCACTGCAGTGTCTTTGAGCCAGGAAGAGAAGGACGCCATTGTCCAGATGCACAACGACATCCGATCCAATGTGAACCCCACAGCTTCCAACATGATGAAACTGGTGTGTATGCTCTGCTTTGCTTTGGCTTTCAGTGTCTTGAGAGGGACAGACAATGACAATGACAGTGAAAATGACACTTTTTCCCTATCATCATCATCATCATCATCATCATCATCATCATCAGGTGCCCTGCCGCATGGCGTTGGCGACCATGGACTTCCAACCATCTCTATCTCTCGTTGCCCCTAGCATCTCCCCCACCCTCCTCATCCCCAGCCACTCTGCGAGTCCGTCCAGCATGCTCTCCCTGGGTCTACCTGGTGCTCTCTTTCCCTCCAGCTTTCCCGTTGTGACCAGTTGCTCCAAATCCCCCTTCCTCATAAAATGGCCTATAAATGTTGTCTTTTTCCCCAACGGTAGAGTTATTGTTGTATTAAATACGCGTTCGTATTCCTTTTTCGTGTTTGTTCTGGTTCCTTTAAGGAAAGGCAAGTTAAACCATCTGGTTCCTTTAAGGAAAGGCAAGTTAAACCATCTGGTTCCTTTAAGGAAAGGCAAGTTAAACCATCTGGTTCCTTTAAGGAAAGGCAAGTTAAACCATCTGGTTCCTTTAAGGAAAGGCAAGTTAAACCATCTGGTTCCTTTAAGGAAAGGCAAGTTAAACCATCTGGTTCCTTTAAGGAAAGGCAAGTTAAACCATCTGGTTCCTTTAAGGAAAGGCAAGTTAAACCATCTGGTTCCTTTAAGGAAAGGCAAGTTAAACCATCTGGTTCCTTTAAGGAAAGGCAAGTTAAACCATCTGGTTCCTTTAAGGAAAGGCAAGTTAAACCATC
>JAPXFY010003286.1:0-2500 GCA_030674185.1 Monoplex corrugatus
GTCAGTATGGTCACGAAGATTGTACTGGTAAGTCAGTATGGTCACGAAGATTGTACTGGTAAGTCAGTATGGTCACAAAGATTGTACTGGTAAGTCAGTATGGTCACGAAGATTGTACTGGTAAGTCAGTATGGTCACGAAGATTGTACTGTTTTGTTTGACATTCAGGTCTGGCACTGGTAAGTCAGTATGGTCACGAAGATTGTACTGGTAAGTCAGTATGGTCACGAAGATTGTACTGGTAAGTCTGGCTTTTGTGTCGATACGGATGTTTGGGAGTTTTAGAAGGGGTGAAAGTTGCTAGTTCACGGCATGTGCCTACGTTAGGTAAACCCTTATACCACCATTTGTTTTACCTCATCAAAAATCTTTCCCAAAATAATCAAGATTTCAAAATGATATTCCCACGGCAATAGTTAACTGATTTTAAGAAAAAAAAACTTCAACAATTTCTCTTTATTTCACACACTTACTAAAAATGGGGGGGGAAAAGAGAAAAAAGACCGAAAAATATATATCAATTGTTGCAGAAATCAACATTTGAAAAGAGTAGGTATAAAATGTGTACATTAAAATGGTATGACCAGCTAACCAGGCCACGTGATCTCTCCAAGACCATCTTCCGGGGAAGAGGAAAAGGGGAAGACAAAGAAACAGTTTGGGCAGATGTTGTGATTGAATGGGCTGAAAGCAGCTTTGTCCAAAGAAAACAAGCTCCTGTGAAGGCAATCCCATGGCCAGCATCCATACATACATCCAGTGTCACAGAGATTTCCTTGCCCGCATCAGCCTTACCAGCCACAGCCGACGCTGCTCCAGAGGCATCAACTCGACTCGACACGACACTAGAGCGCATCATCGATAGTCGACGCTGACTGACGGAGGCCTACTACTGTCCAAACCCAAGCACTAGCACACGACTGTATCAGATGGGGGTTTGTGGTGCGGCGTTTCATCAAGCAGTGTCCCTATGACCCTGAAGGGTTATGGAAGCCGTAAGCGGTAAAAAGACAGTCAGTTTTGCCTTCTCCCTTTTGTCTTGTGATACGTCACTGTTATAACTTAATCCACCTTGCCTTAAATGCGCTGACTTGTACATTAACATATTCACACGTAGACACCTACGTACATCAAACACAACATGATAAAAGGAATAAGAATTAAATTTTTCTTTTAATTAATTCTCCTTATGATATCTCTTTCTGAGAGACAAACGCACACCTAGAAAGTAAAATACCGACTTTTACAGCTGAGCTAAGGACGTGAACATCAGGCAAAATGGTAGCTTCTCTCAGTCCAAAGTGCACAACCCAAACTCAAGCATTTCAATTAAACAGTGAAATGGGAAACGGTGAAACACCAGCCATGAGCCGTAAGGTGTAAAATTTACCGCTACCAGTTATGCGAGATGGGCAGCATAGAGAGCCGATCATAAACAGGAACAACAGAGTGTAATCAATACTAATCGGTGGACGGTGTGACCTATGTTGGCGTCAACAGTGATGGGCACCGTGACATTATCTGGTCTGGCATGGGGGAAGTTGATGGGGGGGGGAGAGCAGGAGGGAGGGAGAGAGCCCTTGCGTGTCCTCTGTACATTGTCAGTCATGCGGGGGGGGGGGGGGGGGGCAATGGAACGATGATTATTAGAGCGCGCGTGTTTGAACATGTGTTGGTCCTTTCTGACAGGCGGCCATCAGTCATTGATGTAAGCCGCCGTTCACTCCGTCACTTACTAAATTAACCCTTTTCACTCCCTTATCCCCATTCACCACATTAACCCTTTTCTTTCCCTTACCCCATCCACCGCATTAACCCTTAAGGTAGTGGATAGGATGATGGCGTAAAAGGATTAATGTAGAGAGTGGGGCGAGGGAGTGAAAGGTTTAGTGTGGTGAATAGGGCGAGGGAGTGAAAGGTTTAGTGTGATGAATAGGGTGAGGGAGAGAAAGATTTAGACAATCAGGAACCAGAAAAAAACACACAAAAAGAATAAGAACGCGTATTTAATACAACAAGACAATACAAGCGCAACGTTTCGGCCAACTGGCCTTTGTCAAGCGTGGGATTACAAACAAAAAAACATCAGATATAACATTCAGGAGAAAAAGACTGAAGCTTCCCTGCTGCTCCGTCCAGCGTGAAAAAAGGAATCAAAGTATTCTATCACCGTTCCCCACAGGCTGGGAAACACCAGACCTTGCCTCTCACAGCACGCTGACCCTCCTTCTAAACACCGTTGAGTCCAACAGACAACACAGGGCACTGCACAGTTGTCCAGGTACCAGCTCCGTTAGACAGGACACGTCCGTACGATAGAAACAGCATCCTAAAGATGATTCTGTATGGAGAGTTGAAGCAAGGAGACAATGACCAGGAAAGACTACTAAAACCTTGGACTCACTCACCCTATTCACCAGCGTTATCAACCATGCTCACCTGTCTCACCTGTCAGCGCCAGCAGGTGCAGTGTTGGCCGCTACACTCTTTGACACCCTAC